>JAQJVK010000001.1:2905000-3144393 GCA_035578135.1 Flexamia atlantica
TCGCAGAACACTTATTAAACACTAATCATGAATACAAAAGCATGAAGGACAATCTGAAAATAGTAGAATATTTAAAAAAGGGGGACAAAATGAATTCAAAAGAAAATTATTACATATATTTAAGTTACAAAAAAGAACCCCAAAACTTATTAAATACCCATATTGAAACAAACAACCCAATATATGAAAAAGTGAGACATATATAAGAAAACAACGTCAAGCATCTTAATATTTCTATACTATACTACAAATAAGAAACATCTGTTCTCATAAACATTATAATTTTAACTTTATAATATTAGGTTAGGTTTTTGTTTTGACTATGAAAATGGCCAAGAGCCGAAACATGTCGTCAATTTTAATTAAATAAATATTTAATTATGAACAAGAAAGGGTACTCTGTTTTGTAAAAATGATAATCTCTCTAAATATAGATCTATATATATATCTATATATATATGTGTCTGTAAGCACGATAGCGCTCGCAAAAATGGTCTGATCGAAATGAAACTTGGCACAGGTGTGTAAAGTAGTAATTATTCGGATGAGTTCGAAAACCAGCCCGTTCGGACCGCTGGAAGGGGGGGTAAAGGGGAGTAAACCCCCCCCAAAAATGGGTTTTTTGGGTTTTGCACATAGAAAAATAAATATTATCAAATTTTGGTTAGTACCAATGAATTCAGCTTGAAAAAACAAACAATTTAGTAATTTGAATCATTGCTCTATGTCCATTAGTTACAGAGATATTGTAAGTGGTAAACACAGTACGTTGTGTCCAATGTTAACCTTATGGGAAATAAGTAACATTCTATATCTCGCTTATTTCTCAACATATCTTAATAAAAATTGGTTTGTGGCTTCATCTAGATGAGATTTAATGTATTTTAGTCTAAAATCCCTGAAATTTCCATTTTTGTGGCAGCAAACCTGCATACTCATTCCCCATGTTATCCTTATGGGCAATTAAAAAAAACATATCTTCATTATTTCTAAACATATATTGATAAAACTTGGTATATGCTTCTTCTTGATAAGATCTACTAAATATTTAAATTAAACCACCTAGTTTGAATGTGCCTGTAGCAGCAAGCCTGCATACTCATTCCCCATGTTATTCTTATGGAGCTTACAAAAACATGTCAAATCTTTCTATGTTGGATTGAAATATGTTGTGTTTTATTCGAAATTCGCTGGAGTATGCAGGTCTGCTGCAACGGGGGTATTTGAGTTTTATCGAATTTCCCCTAATATAGGGAAGAATCTATAAAAACTAGATAAGTCTTCAAGCACGATAACTCGCGTCAAAATGGTCCAATCTGAATGAAAATTGAAACAGGCATGTAAAGTAATAATTATTCGGACGAGTCCGAAAACCAGCCCAATCGGGTCACCCGAAGGGGCTGGAATCAGGGCTGGTAAAGGGGGGTAAACCCCCCGAAAATGAGGTTTTTTGAGTTTTTTCATATAAAAATAAAAATTATAAAATTCTTGTTTGGACCATTGAATTCACCATAAAAACAAATAGCTTAGTATGTTGAATTGTTGCTCTATGTCCTTTGGTTACCTAGATGTCACTAGTGGTAAACACAGTAGGACTTTTGTCCCAATATTAACCTTAAAGGAAATAAATTAAATTCTAGCCTATATCTTGCTAATTTCTCAACATAACTGAACAAAACATGGTATCTACTAGAACCATGGTTTTCCTAGATGGTTCTACTTCATCTAGTTGATATCTACTGGATTATTGTAAAAAATGTCTAAATTTAACACTTCCATGGCAGCAAACCTGTATACTCATTTTCCATGTTATTCTTATGGAGACAATTTTTGTATGTTCATTTCAGGATTTAAGTTGATTTAACTTGATTTGAGGCTCCGTCCAAATGATTTATTTAAGTATTTGAAATTCACTGAGTATATGCAGGTCTGCTGCAACCAACAGGGTTTTTATTTCCCACTAGAAGCACATTGGGAATGAATATGCAGGTTTGCTGCCACAGAAATGTAAAAATAATCGGGGGTTTTATAGGCTGTAATGCAATAGATCTCAACTAGGGGAAGCCACAAATAAAGTTCTATAGGCTATATGTTGAAGAATAAGCGAGAAATACAATTTTACTTATTTCCTATTAGCAGGGTAACATCGGACAATGTCCTCTATTAACCGCTCTTAATATCTCGGATACCAACGTAAAAAGTGTAATGATTCAAACTACTAAATCATTTGTTCTTTATCTCATTTTATTGGAATAAAAAAAGTTATGAATTTATTTCTATGTAAACAATGAAAAAACACCCAATTTTGGTGTGGTTTATCCCCCTTTACCACAACCTTCCGGTAGTTTGATCGGGCATATACTTGAAGTTAATGGGCTCGGACACGGTTGGACCGTAAAGTTCCACGAATCACGAAGAAGGTTTTTGAGCCGTCCATTTCTCCCAACTCAACTGGGATCCTCTCCAGAGGCCCAAAAGGGCTCCCATACTAATATTGTACAAAGATATTGGTCCGAAAACAAAAAGGTATAGAGGGAAATATTTTGAACACAATTTTTGACTTTGCAGCTTTGATTGGACTAGTTAGGAAGTGAACATATCTAAAGTCCCCGTCCGTAGTGCAGAAGGAATGAAGGAGGTCTGAAGGTATTTTTTTTTCATACTTGAAAACTATCAACTTTCCATATTCCCTATTAGATTTGAAAATTAAAGAAAACGAAATTTCCTGTAAGAAAAGTATATAATATGTATATTTTGGTCCAAACATTTACAAGATAAACACTGTTAATATTTTAACAAATATCCCTTCCACAACAAATACATGTAAATTTGAGTGTAAAATACATGCCCAATGGGGAAACTTTTTACCTAAAGGAAAATAAACAACATTCATGAAATATAGGCGGTATTTCCAATAATTTGACACATCAAACATAAAAATTGGTCTAGAATTAAAGTGTTGGCGAGCTCAGTGGCGGATCCAGAGCATGAGTTCGGGAGGGGGGGGGAAGTAGGATTACGAGGGTAACCTTCAGGGAGGTTACTTTCCGGGGGTCCCTCCCCCGGAAAATTGGTGAAAATTTGAACTGAAAACTCCTGTTTTTAGGCAATCTAGAGACAAAAACATACTCAATTTTCAATTTAAAACATCATTTTTTCATTGGATTTATTTATTTAGGTGAACTTGATTAGGTAATTAGGGAAATAAAAAAAAGACTTGTTTATAGGTTCAAGCCTTAAAATTATGATTTATAATACTTTCTCCAGAAAACTTAAACTAAAAAAAAACAATAAGTCCTAAGTCGAGCCTTCTTTTTCTAGTTTTTCCTCCCTTAGCATAACGCTCGATTATACAGAATGTTTTTTTAAACGCAACCTAAAACTTTATTACATCAGTGAGGGACTATTACCCTCCAAGATCCCCGGATTTGACGCCATTATATTATTTTCTTTGGGGATACATAAAAAGTAAGGCCTACGAAAAAAATTCACAGGATATTCAGCACCTTAAAACAAACAGCAAATTTAATATAGAAGAAATTAAAAGAGGTACTTTGCAAAACGTGTTCAGGAATTTGATGGGGCAGAGAGCACAACTTTAAACAAATGTCAGTGGCGGACTGTTTGAACACATAATATAAACTAAATGTGATCATACTTAAATAGCAGGTTGTATAAAATGTAAAAATTAACAAGACAATACACATTACATATTTACATGCACATATTATTCAATCTTAAAATGGGTTGCGTTTAAAAAAACCCTGTACATATTCACGTCAATATATCACGATGTATGTATAAAAGACATAATACATTCTACCTCTCTTCAACCATTCTTGTCCGTTGCCACGATTTATCTAGCTTTACATTTGCCTTTCATCAGCGATCGGCAAATACTCGCGATTGTTTTTCACGGCCGATTGCGAGTTCCACAAAGCTACATCGGCCATTTATCCGCGATCGGCTGATACACGCTATCATGTTTCGCGGCCGTTCACGAATTCCACAGCGTTTTTAGCCGTTCTAACAAATACTTGCGAACTTCTAACAAGTTCATCCGTGACTAACAAATACTTGCGATCGTTATCGCGGTATGAGTTTGGCAAAACTATGTTCGCTGTTTTTATTCGCGATCGGCTAATACGCACGATACTTTTTGCGGTCGATTGCGAGTTTCTCAAAGCCGGATTTGCCATTTATTTGCTATTCGCGATCGGAAAATACGCGCGATCGTTTTTTGCGGCGGATCGCAAGTTTCGTGAAACTACCCTCTTGTTGCAATCGCTAAAACGATCCCGTCCCGAAAATTTCCTGAAGCAAATTTATAACCCACCTAAAAATCGGGAATTTCATTTTCCGAAAATTTCTCAATTTTTTTTATTTTTTCCCTCATTCTCGGGGGGGGGGCAATTGCCCCCTTTGCCCCCCCTTGGATCCGCCACTGGGCGAGCTCACAAAAAGTTGTAGCAATCAAATTGTTGTGATAATTCCTTGAAAAATAACTTTTTTATGAGCTCACTAAGACATTTACTTCGCACAAATTTTTACAATTGAGATGTCAATTTACTGGAAATGTCAATATTTTAGGAATTTTGTTCATTTTCGATTAGCTGAAAAAGCGATGCTCCATTGGGCTTTACACAAATTTACATGTATTTATTATGGTAGTAATATTTGTTTAAATTATAAAATGAGTGCTTATCTTGTAAATGGCTGCACCAAAATAATATTTTATCTACGACCATTGCAATAAGCACCAATTATGGTATTACAATAAACATTATAATGATATACATTAAAACACCAAAAACCAAGCAGTACTCTAATGACGACTTTAGAGTACTGGAGTCACTTTAGAGTACTGGTTCTAGACCAATGAGAGCTCGGTATTTGACGGAAGTAGTGTCATAATAACAATTACGCAATTCGCACATCGGCTGATTGTTGCATTACGATCCATGTTTGAGTTTACTTATCCCATCAGCTGATTGTTCCACAACGATTCATGGTTCAGTCTGCTTATTTGCCTAACCTCAAATTTTAGTTGACCTATTCCATTATTAGTAAAAGTCATGAGTTTTGTTTAACTTCGGGGGAAATTTTGTCGTATATTGTTGGCCGTAGATAAAATAGTGTATGCAACGATTGTATTATGCCTTTAAGCCACTCGTGAGATATTTAGAACACTCGCTTCGCTCGTGTTCTAACTTACATCTCACTCGTGGCTTAAAGGCACTCATTATACAATCGTTGCATAAACTACTAATATACTTTTCTTACAGAAAATTAATTTTTGTTTATTTTAAAATTTAATAGGGAACATTAAAAGTTGATAATTTTTAAGACATTAAAGAAAACCCTAAAAATGGTACTTTAGACCCCCTTCCTTCCCCCGCTCAAGGGCTACAGAGGGGGGCTTCACATGTTCACCTCCTACAAGCCGTAGCCAGGAAATCTTTTTTTTTTTTGGGGGGGGGGGGTTTGGGCAGGCCCGACAACAGGATGTTCGGGTCCTCAAATCTGGCGACCTTTTTTTCTTTTGATTGTTACATGCGCTTTTGGATCCCTTTATTGTCATTTCGGACCTTTTTGCCCTGTTCCCGGGCACCCTGCGCGCCCGGACCCCTATACCTTTGCCCCCCTGCAATTTCGGGGCGAGTTTTGACCCCCTGACCCCCCATTGGGTACGATTTCAAGGCTATTTCTTCAATTTCGGGGGTGGGGTTTGACCTCCTAACCCCCCCCCCCCCCCATTGGCTACGGCCTTGACCTCCTAACTAGTCCAAACAAAGCTGCTAAGTAAAAATTGTGTTCCATGCATTTCCCTCTATACTTTTTTTGAGCATTCGTTGCCTGGTTTATATTGTTTACATACAAGCTAATGGCATGCTCACTTCAACAGGTGATCTCTAGTAGTACTAGTAGTCAAAGCGACAACAACGTCTGACCGCTTCAGTCAATTTATCTACAGTATACTATCTGAGGATGGTGTCCCACTTCGTTGGAAAAAGTAAATAAATAATTGTAAATAAAAATAATATAATCAGCTGTTCAGACCTTTTTTTAATTTGTGCCCTTAAGGGATATTTTATAAAAAAACTAGTGGGTAATTTTCCTTCCTGTTGCATAAACCACTGTTTCTCAATTCTTCAAACCTAGCCTACAATAAACAAACATTTACTACTAACTGTTACCAGTGCTGCCACTACATTCCTCTAAAATAACCTATTTAAATATGCATCAAACGTCGGTTTGCTGCAACAGCTGTTTTGATTATTTACTTCCGTTATTTCCGTTTCTTAGTACACGGTAAATGTGCACTGAGAGGTAAATTTACCGTGCAGTTATTGGCAAAGAGTAACTTTCCAGCCAAGAGTAAGGCACAGAAAATAGATGTTTCTGTGAAGTAAGATTTTAAAATTTTATTTAGTAGCCAATTACTTAGCATTGAGTGTACGGACGGCCTGGGCCGCGCAATTCCGGACCATCTCGTTTGATATTTACTCGCAATCTTACAAAGCCCAATAGTAAGTGAAAAAGCGCTGTAGTAAGTATGCGATATTTCCCTGTTTTAATAAATATCAAAGGCTATCGGACAACGACCTTTACGATTCGATATCAATATCTTCGGCATAATTAGTTTTGGGGAAGGTACTTTCAGTCAGCGATTGGCGGAAAACTACAAAGCTAAATTTTCCGCATTAATACTCGACTACTTTGTTATCAGAGTGTTAAATACCCTTCAACACAGCGCTGATCTTCACACTGGCTGATGGTTACAGGTCGCGCCAGTCACCGTGAGCCCTGTGTTAAAATTAACATTAGTCTTACGGAGTCATGAGGCAATGTTGTTTGATGCTACCATTGATTTTGTAATAATTAAAATAGGATTCAATATTCGGTCACCAAACAAAATTATTGATTGTCCATGAAGGCATTGACTTATAATGACTGGAGTACCAGTGAAAATGCATCACATCAGTGAAGTGTTGCATAATCGCTGGATAAATAAAGACCTTTTATTAATATTATTATAGGCCCTGAAGCAAAAGTTTAAATTATAAACTGTTAAAGCTTATTTTCCTCATAGAAAGTACGGGAACATTCTAGGAGCACGAAAGAAAACTTCTGGTTAAGGTTGTTTTAGGCTTATAAAAAATTAGGGCCTACCCAGAAATGGAAGGCCTACAACTAATTACATTTAATTTAATTGCACTATGCAAATAAAATCTGGCAGATTTTGCTGAACAGTATATTTAAAAGGATATGCGCTGCTCCACGGCTCGGCTGTTCTAAATATTATGTAAAACTAATGTAATATTAATTTTAGCATCGGACTTACGATCGGCATGGGCAGATGCGATCCTGATTGTTAGAAGCTCGGCTAGGGAGAAGGTCAGGATTGGGGACCGAGCTCGGCTAGGGAGAAGGTCAGAAGCGGGGACCAAGCTCGGCTACAGAGAAGTCAGGAGCGGGGACCGAGCTGGTTTAGGGAGAAGATCAGGAGTGGGGACCGAGCTCGGCTAGGGAGGAGGTCAGGAGCGGGGACCGAGCTCGGCTAGGGAGAAGGTCAGGATTGGGGACCGAGCTCGGCTAGGGAGAAGGTCAGAAGCGGGGACCAAGCTCGGCTACAGAGAAGTCAGGAGCGGGGACCGAGCTGGGTTAGGGAGAAGATCAGGAGTGGGGACCGAGCTCGGCTAGGGAGGAGGTCAGGAGCGGGGACCGAGCTCGGCTGGGAGAAGGTCAGAAGCAGGGACCGAGCTCGGCTGGAGAGAAGGTCAGAAGCGGGGACCGAGCTCGGCTGGGGAGAAGGTCAGGAGCGGGGACCGAGCTCGGCTAGGGAGGAGGTCAGGAGCGGGGACCGAGCTGGGCTAGGGAGGAGGTCAGGAGCGGGGACCGAGCTCGGCTGGGGAGGAGGTCAGGAGCGGGGACCGAGCTGGGCTAGGAAGGTCAGGAGTGGGGACCGAGCTGGGCTAGGGAGGAGGTCAGGAGCGGGGACCGAGCTCGGCTGGGGAGGAGGTCAGGAGCGGGGACCGAGCTGGGCTAGGAAGGTCAGGAGCGGGGACCGAGCTGGGCTAGGAAGGTCAGGAGTGGGGACCGAGCTGGGCTAGGGAGGAGGTCAGGAGTGGGGACCGAGCTGGGCTAGGGAGGAGGTCAGGAGCGGGGACCGAGCTGGGCTAGGGAGGAGGTCAGGAGCGGGGACCGAGCTCGGCTGGGGAGGAGGTCAGGAGCGGGGACCGAGCTGGGCTAGGGAGAAGGTCAGGAGCGGGGACCGAGCTGAGCTAGGGAGAAGGTCAGGAGCGGGGACCGAGCTGGGCTGGGGAGAAGGTCAGGAGTGGGGACCGAGCTGGGCTAGGGAGGAGGTCAGGAGCGGGGACCGAGCTGGGCTAGGGAGGAGGTCAGGAGCGGGGACCGAGCTCGGCTGGGGAGGAGGTCAGGAGCGGGGACCGAGCTGGGCTAGGGAGAAGGTCAGGAGCGGGGACCGAGCTGAGCTAGGGAGAAGGTCAGGAGCGGGGACCGAGCTGGGCTAGGGAGAAGGTCAGGAGCGGGGACCGAGCTGGGCTAGGGAGAAGGTCAGGAGCGGGGAATGAGCTCGGTCCCTGCTGTTCTTCCTCTTTGCCGAGCTCCGTCCCCGTTCCTGACCTTCTCCCTAGCCGAGCTCGGTCCACGCTCCTGTCGCCGTCCTGTCACGGAGCTCGTTGCGTAACCAACCGTTCATTAGGCTCGAGCGTTGCTCTTATGTGAATCACCATTCTCACTGGCCCGCAGTGCTACTTTGACCGTCGAACGATCAGCATGGATGGCAAAAAGGTAAAGGGACCTTCACAGTCATAACGATACGTGCGATAGGTTAACACTTTAATCTTTTAATTTAACGAGATTGAAAAATTATGCTTAATATATATCATAAAAATTCAACAGTGAGTCGCGTTTAATAAAAAAATATAAAAACTTCACCTATACACTGTCTATTAATTTATAGATAATTTTTTATGCATTTTACATTATTTGCATTTTCCTACTTTTGGAAAATTCCAAATCGGGTAGAATGGCATGTTTAAAAAAAACAAACAAAACGAGTAATTTATAATGAAAACTCTCGGCGAAACAAAATGTGTTTACGATTACTTAATCTTCATTTAAGTGGTGCAATATTAACAATACAATACAATATAATACAATACACGCAGCGGGAGTGAGCGAGTGCCTTCTTATGTCTGTTCGTATCTCTCGTGTGATAAGGTTCAGCGCTCTCTTGGCGTAAACGCGGTTTTTACGCCTAATTGTCTTATCGCACGTCTGATTCAATATCCGTTTATCTATTAGGCATATAAAAAGTTGAATAATCATGAATACCACTATAATTTTTGGGAGTAGTATCTCACAGGTCGCCATTTCAAAGAAGAGTTAAAAGTGTACAATTGGCGCCAATTCTTGGGGCCCACGCCGTACATAATCCCAATGCTAAAATTAACATTAGTCTTATGGACGGCGTGGGCCCCAAGAATTGGCGCCAGTTATAAATAAGTATTTTTTTTACATACCTGGAGAAATTTCTGACGATTTCACCTCATTCAACTGTATAATTTTTAGGTTTTCCTTTTTCGGTATTTTGAATAGGGGGTTTTCTTCTATTTGGATTACCAAGTGCTGCATTAGGTATAGTAATAGTTAATTGTTACAGCTTGGATTAATGACCATTGAAATGATTTCGAAAATATAGCGTAATTTGGCGACTTTTGTCGGCTCCCGGGGAAGTATTAAATTCAACGTTTCAGAACAAATCTGTGAGTTTTGGCCGCTTTGGAAACGTTAGCCGCAGAGAGAAAAATAAATTGTTGAAATTGCCAGAAAATTTTTTAAATCAAACAATATAATTGGTTGCTATATGGACAACCAATTATATTGTTTGATTTAACCTTTATAAATTGTTAAAGATTATTGGTTTTTGGTAATATTAATATTGGTTGAAATCACAATTAAAATTGCAACTTTAAACATCTTTAACATTGGTAATTTCAAATAATCGGACCCCTGTATTGTTTGAAATTACCAATTGCAATAGTTAAAAATTGTTTATATCAAACTATAACACATGTTTCCAATTACTATGTGGAATTGTTAATCTTCCATGCCGGGTCTCGAACCCGGGCCTCCTAGTTGAGAGGCAGTTGTTTAACCGTCTGAGCTATCCGTTCAATGAACTAAAAGGTGTTTAACGCCATTATTGGCCCTAACCTTGATTAAATACTATACAATAATTTTTTATTTAAATTATTTTTATGTAAGAAAAATAAATTTCCGATGGTATAAATATAGTTCTATAATTAATTGTTTTGGTTGTTATAAACAGTTACAACACATTGTTAAATCTTAATAATTTTACTGTTTAAAACGATCTTTACATTATATCAATTGTTTGAAACAACTATTTCATATTAATATTAAATTTAACCATTAATTACGTGAAACTAATATTTGAAAATAGTAATTTTAACCAATTTAATTTAAGTAGAATTAAGTGTAAAATCAAACAACACAAAAAAAGATTACTTGGTTAAAGTAACGATTTAATTGTTTGGTACAAACAATAAAACATTTAACTAGACATGATTGGTTATTTCAAACAATACATTTTTCTCTGTGCGGGCGCGGCATCCCCGGAGGCCTTTTGACATTAGTCAACGTGCGTAATGTGAGTTTACGATGCGATTGGCGTTTTGCGTTTGGCGTTGGCGTTTGGCGTTTGGCGTTACGATGGTGGAGCCGTTTCAAACTACTCAAAGAGCAAAATGCTGGTTTTGTCGGAGCGTACCATCACCCGGGGAGCCTTTTAAAAGTTTTCAACTCGCAAAACATTTTAATTTGGAGGCCGTTTACCCACGCCCGTGGAGCTATTATTATATACAAACAATACAAAGTCTAAATTTTTATGTGTGTGAATCGTAGCTGCAATTAGAACAAAATGGCTGTCAATTTGAAATGAATGGGCGAGGTAAAGAGTTCTATTTTCGCCAGAGTTTCCTTTCAGCAATAACTTGAAAATAAAATTTAATTAACAATCCGATTTACAAAATAAATTTCAAGATTCAACACCAAGACCTGAAAATTGAAAACTTCTATAGAAACTCGAACTTAACCCTCTCCCTCGGGGACTTTTGCAAGTGGTTTAGATGGGCCGAACAACGAACAACTGTGCCATTTCTTTTTTAGATTGGTCTTATTGACTGGGCTCTACTGTTAAAAATAATTGTTGCAAGTTATTATTCTTTTAAGAAACGCCTCATTAGCACAGTGCCTGTTCTTTCTTAGCTAATTTTATTTTACTTAATTTATCCAGCAACATAAGGTCTTTAAAATGTGTGATGAATAAAATTAAACATAATAATTTCAAAGTATTCTTTTTTATTTCGCAAATGATAGCTTTAACCACACTAAGGAGGGGGGGGCGGGTAACTGATAACACGTCTAGTAAAATGGGGGGCGCCAACGTAGACTCTCCCTTGCCGCGGCCCTGAGTATCCTAGCGGCCTGAGTCCTAGTATTGCCGGTGGGGGGAGTCTAGTATCCTACTGCCTCCCCCGGATTTTAGGGTTCGCATTAAAAACCCTTAACCGATAGTATAGTTAGTTCTTTAATGTGTATTACCATTGAATTCAAATTATAAATGAAAATTGCTTGCTCATCGTAAAATGTGTACCTGCCTTCGCACCCAGGTGAAACCGGACATGTGAAACCGGACCGTGAAATTAACTATAAACCTTACTATTAATATTATTATTCCTATTCCTCCTGATTATGACTGTGATAAAATTTGCATTTGCTTTTAATACTTAAACAACAAGGAAGAATTCTTCCAAGCTACATTTACTTTCACTACAAAAAAATAATTGAAAATAATCTTTACCTATGATTTTGCCGGTGAAAATTCTTCATTACAGTATTAATACGGAAAATAATGTTTTCTCCAACCTGCTATGTTTAGACAGCTATGCTGTGCTAGCACATGCCATGCCTTTTACTCCTTGTAATGCGTGAGAAAAATAATAATTTGTCTCCCAGCGGGCGTAAAGTAAACCCATAAGAATAACATTGAAATCAATCAATAATTAAAAAATGAGAGCGCCTTCAAATTTCCACGCACACATGCAAATACAACAAATGCAGGCGATAACAGCTGATTTAGTGGCAGGAATAAACAAATAAGAATAACATTGCCATCAATCAGCTATAAGAACGTCTACGAATGGAGCATGCTATTAGACCGGGAGCTGGGAGGTCAAAAATTGGGTCCATTTCGCTGGCCCAGCCATGTTTGAAAATCAATAGTTCAAACATACCACGATTTAATACTCAATTAGTACTAACTAGTACCCGAATACTAGATTTAGTACTCAAAGCATTACCGAGTTATTAACAATAGTATGATGCTGGGCCAGGGAAATGCTAGCCCGGCCATGTCAGAAAACGCGGATTTCGACGGTGCCACGATTTAATACTCAATTAGTACTATTTAGTACCCAAGTATTAGATTTAGTACTCCAACCATTACCGAGTTATAAGCCATAACGTATTATAGGGGCCGGAAATGCCAACCCGGCCATGCAAGAAAATGCGGATTTCGACGGTGCCACGATTTGATACTCAATTAGTAATATTTAGTACCCAAGTATTATATTTAGTACTCCAACCATTACCAAGTTATTAGCCGAGTTATTGGCACCGTTGAAATCAGCATTTTTTAAATGGCCAGACTGATATTTCCGGTCCATACTATACGTTTTGGCCAATAACTCAGTAATGGCTTACTGAGTTATTGACCATATGCCATAGTTGAGTTGTTGACCATAGTTATTGAGTACTAAATCTAATACTTGGGTACTAAATAGTACTAATTGAGTATAAAATCATGGCACCGTCTAAATCCGCATTTTCTTACATGGCCGGGTTGGCATTTCCGGCCCTTAGAAATACGTTATGGGTAATAACTCGGTAATGGTTGGAGTACTAAATCTAATACTTGGGTACTAAATAGTACTAATTGAGTATTAAATCGTGTCACCGTTGAAATACGCGTTTTCTGACATGGCTGGGCTAGCATTTCCCTAGCCCGGCATCATACTATTGTTAAAAACTCGGTAATGCTTTGAGTACTAAATCTAGTATTCGGGTAATAGTTAGTACTAATTGAGTATTAAATCGTGGTATATTTGAAATATTGATTTTCAAACATGGCCGGGCCAGCGAAACGGACCCAGGCGCTAGTTACACATCAAAACAAAATGGATATTATATGTTATTAGTTAATGAAATAGATGCTTAAAGATTGAGTATTTATCATTGCAGGTGGGGGAAAAAGGTTGTGTGTATTTCGAGAGCTAGGCACATTGTCTCCCTCGTTAAAATTGTCGCCCTCACAAGCCCGGGCGCAAACATTTTCACCCGTGAGACAATGTTGTACTTTACTCACCCAACACACGAATAATTATTACTACAGATATAGGCCTAGTATATTACGTTACTAGGATTACTAGACCGGAAAGTACTGTTTCGCCAGACGAGCATGATAGTTCCCGCGCGAGCGAAAGCGAGTGTGGGATTTTCATACGAGTACGGTAAAACTTCCCGGCCGTGTGATGTACGATACTTTTCATGATACTACTCAGAAAAAGCGTACTTTCAGTCATAACTAAGTCCTTGCATAAACCAATACGTTTCTCAATCCTTCAAACCTAACCTATATCAAATAGAACATACATTTGCTACTGCTGCCAGTGCTGCCAGTACATTCCTCTAAAAAGTAACCAATAAACAAGCATTACACGTCGGTTTGCTGCAAATCAGCTGATCGCTTACACCCGTTTTTCCGGCCTTGGACGGCAAAAAGTTTTTGACGGCCTAGGATGGCAAAGGGGCCAACAAAAAGAAACAAAAGTTGATAAATTCTCACTTTCCACAACTCTTGCGCACTAAGATATCCTTTGTCACCGATTCGTTATCATTAGAATGGCTCCTCCGCACGCTTGTTGTACACGGAAAAAACTCTATGGTTGATTTTACAATATTTTTAAGGTTAACCTTATTTTCAACCTTACTAAAGTTATTTGTACAATAACAATGAAATATCTGTACATGTTACCACAAAGTTACGGTTGTTTTTACACATTCCTTAAAGTTAATTTAATAAGGTAATAAGTACCGTAATAAGGTAATGACTACTGTAGAATGAAATTGTGGTATTGATAACCAAACACTTAAGGTTGTTTTTACAAATTCCATGATATTAATGGAAAGTAATATAGTAATTACTACTTTATTTGTACGTTCTATTATAGACTACTTTAAGCTTGAAAAATTAATTACGAAGACTTAAAATGGTTTATAATAAATTTCATTATTGATTCATTAGTAGTACCTATTCAGTTCATCACTAGGAGCGAAAGTGACTCTTTTCAGTGTTGCAATCGTGTTTTATGATTCACGTTTGTAGCAACGATTTCGTTCCACACAATGCGACGGAATTATACCATAATTATTAAATAACCAAATTTATCTTTAATGACATACTCTTTTTTTCTATACCACGCCGGACGAAGTCACGTCACACCGGCTCCAAAAGATGCGCCGGTACGGCATCACGGGTAATATAACCACTGAGCTCTATGTTACGTCTGGAAACACTACTCTCTGACCAAATATTTGTGAAAAGCTTCCCGTCAAGGTCGCCGCTTTTTGCTGTTGTGTGTTGGTCACATTTGCTCGTTCGTAGTGGGACGCTGTCAAAAATTCAGAGCCAAGAGATGGCCATCTGACATTGACTTATGGATTTTCAAATTAACTAACTTAGTTACTATTAATTTTAATAATAGTTATTATTAAAATAATAATAAAATGAATTAACTCTCCCAGTGTTTGCTCTTCAGTATACCGTGTATTTCTATACACTTGTGCCTCCAAACCAGGAAACAGGACTTTTCTTTTCTTTCCTACATAATTACTGAACTTAAAAAAATATTTACTTCTCATAAAAACATCACCCAAGATTTAAAGGTTACGTTTGACACCTGGTTTTAACTTGTAATGTACTTTTTCATCATACTGTCCCGAAAACAGCCGTTTATAGTTCTCTAAATCGTACGCAAAATGATCGTTTTTGGATCACTTCGAATAGGAGTACTGAAAAAACATATGGTAAATTTTGCCGTACTCTAATGTCAAAATTTGTTTATGTTACATTTGAAAGGTTGAACGATTTCTTAACTTGTGTTTGTAAACAACTAACAGATGTGTAAATGACGATGACTATTTTGGATAACCTCAAAATTATGTAGTCTAATTTTTTAACGGTTAAATAATTATTTATACATAATGATGAAAATAGTTGTTCATCACACGGAGCAAAAGTGTCTCCTTGGTACTCGATCGCATTTCCAAGCTCGGCTGCGCCTCGCCTGTAAATTACGATCTCGTACCAAAAAGAGCCACTTTCGCTCCTAGTAATGAAAACTACTATTTCATCATACTGTCCCGAAAACAGCCGTTTATAGTTCTCTAAATCGTACGCAAAATGATCATTTTTGGATCACTTCGAATAGGAGTACTGAAAAAACATATGGTAAATTTTGCCGTACTCTAATGTCAAAATTTGTTTATGTTACGTTTGAAAGGTTGAACGATTTCTTAACTTGTGTTTGTAAACAACTAGCAGATGTGTAAATGACGATGACTGTTTTGAATAACCTCAAAATTATGTAGTCTAATTTTTTTACGATTAAATGGTTATTTATAAATTATGATGAAAATAGTTGTTCATCACATGGAGCAAAAGTGTCTCCTTGGTACTCGATCGCATTTCCAAGCTCGGCTGCGCCTCGCCTGTAAATTACGATCTCGTACCAAAAAGAGCCACTTTCGCTCCTAGTAATGAAAACTACTATACCGTACTTAAACGTTTCTTATATTCGGCTACAATTATTACAATATATAGACCTACCTGTATGTTGGAAATAGATATGAAAGTAGATTATGAAGACTCCTTTTTGTAAACGTGTATTTACGAATGTTCAATAAATATTTTTCATCATACTGTCCCAAAAACAGCCGTTTTTAGTTCTCTAAATCGTACGCAAAATGATTGTTTTTGGATCACTTCGAATAGGAGTACTGGAAAAACATATGGTAAATTTTGCCGTACTCTAATGTCAAAATTTGTTTATGTTACGTTAGAAAGGTTGAAAGATTTCTTAACTTGTGTTTGTAAACAACTAAAAGATGTGTAAATGACGATGACTATTTTGGATAACCTCAAAATTATGTAGTCTAATTTTTTAACGATTAAATGGTTATTTTACATAATGATGAAAATAGTTGTTCATCACACGGAGCAAAAGTGTCTCCTTGGTACTCGATCGCATTTCCAAGCTCGGCTGCGCCTCGCCTGTAAATTACGATCTCGTCCCAAAAAGAGCCACTTTCGCTCCTAGTAATGAAAACTACTATTAAATTCTGCAACTGCCGTAACAGCAAATTCCGGGCCGTTTGAAAATTCAGATTTTAGCCTACGAATACTAATTGATTACTGAATAAATTGATACATTTTGCAATAAGATAAGTAATGCTCCAGAGTAAATATATAAATAATATTCAAAAGTTTTCTCAAGTACGTTAATGAACAGTTGTTTGTAGAGAGCCTTATTTGCTCTCCGAACTAGGACAACATTGGAGTGTAAAGCGGGTTGCGTCAACAACTCTCCCGCTTGTCTTGAAGGCGCCGTCCGCGTCGTCGCGTCGGTCGAGTCAAATAACGTCCAGCACATTATTTATTATTAACATAACAAATAATAACATTCATTATTATTTATAATAACAAAATCATAAAACATCATGTTTATTTATTTATTAACATTATTTTAACTGGCAAATTGGGCCGTTTTTTGATTCAAATAGTGTGTTACAGTAGAGTCCCACAAACCCGGACTAATGTGGACCGAACGGTGTCCGGGTTTGTGAAAATTCCTAGTTATCGAGAAATGAGTAAAAATAAGAAAAAATAAGAATAGTTTCTGTTACTTATATAAGAAATCATTTATTTATTGCATAGTAAAAAATATAAAAACTATATTAGTTGCAAAAAAACTTAAAGAAAAACTAAAACTGTTTTAAATGTGTCACGCCGTGCTCTGGCCTTGAATCTCAATGCACTTTATTGCTCTGGCAGGCTTTCCGAGTTATCCAGAATTCCGGGTCATCGAAGTCCGGGTTTGCGGGACTATACTAAGTGATTTGACTAATATATACAGTAGAACCTTGATAATAAGACTTTCAAGGGGATTCTGGAAAGTCTTGTTATCAAGGGAGTCTTCTAATTGAGGTTCGTGTTAACAAGCGAACATTAAGTGCAATTACAGTATCGAGAGGACTTGAAAAGTGTACTTTTTATCAAGGTTTTATAATTAGGTGTTATATTGCTTCACTACGGTTCATGTAAAAGAATCTAATATGCTACCGATTAATTTCAAAAATTAACATCTGTTACTAGAAATCCGTATAATGGAAGCAAAACCGTCTATAAGTTTATGTTTTAACTTTGGTAATTTAAAGTATTTAACCCCTGAGTCTCTAACATCCCTATCATGGGTGTATAATAGTTACCGCTTTGTTGCAAGACTGATGCTAACATTTAAAACTATCTTTTCCTTTAACTTCTCTTTTAACAGTTTATGTCGTTGAGTGTTATTCTATAGCTCTTCAAAATTGTTCTGTGATATTTAATTTTTGGGAGCATTTGAAAAATAAATGTGACTTCTTTCATGTGTATCATATATTATTCCGAAAACCGAAACTGTTTTTAATAATCTCAAATATGTTCGACATTTTCTTTCTGGTCGGTTTGGTCTTTGATAACCTTTCTTGTTAATTTACATCAAAAGAGAATTTGACCATTCATGGATGAATTAGTAGCGGTAAAACCAGACTATTTGGAAAGTTTCGATTGTCGTTGAAATAAACTAACCTAAATTACTGATGTTAACAGTTAACTCGCCGGAATATTATCTAACTGAAGGCAATTGGGCCTACACTTGGAAACACCTGTATTTACAGAGGGGAAGCTAAAACGTTAATCTTTTAATGGTTACAGTACGAGTCAAATAACATGATCCAGTCCACCCGAATGACTAATGCTTTAGCATTGGGCTTACGGACGGCTTGGCAACGTTATTTAAAACTACCTATAGTCTATTTGAAACCAGACCCACGTCTGTGGAGTAAATTAACTTGAACTTAAATTATTAACCACGAGTTACAAATAAAAGAAACTATTTTTTTTAATAATCGTTGAAAAATTGAAAGAAGTAGGCTACGATGGTGGATGAGATGAGAGGAAACAGTTAAATAACAAATCAATCGACAAATGTGTGTAGATTGAGAAAAGTACACCATTATCTTACGAGTAAAAAACATTGGCGCCCGAGCTTGCGAGGGCGACAGTTTTCACGAGGAAGACAATTTGCTTTACTGTACTCTCGAAATACGTACACATTCCCCCCCCCACCAGCAATAATAAATACCCAATCTATAAAAACCTAATTCATTAACTTGGTGATTAAATTAACAAACAATATTCATTTTGCTTCAATCTATAATTAGAGTCTGCATCAGATTCGCTGCTACCATTCATGCACCAGCGATCAGCTAATTGTTGCAACATTGCAACATTATCTTACCCGCTTAATTCTTAAACGTTCTTACAGCTGACTGCTGTCAGTCTTATTCTTTATGTCATTATTCGTGTCTCTAAATCAGCTATTAGCGCCCAAAGTCTCTAGGCAGATAAGAAGAGAATAATAGATTCCATCTGTAGGTTATTTGTTTCCGGTCTATAGAAGACGTCACGATTTGTTTACAATTTTGATTGAGACAGCCTGAGTACTGTTATTCTTCTCTTGTTCTCCACAGACCTTGGTTAGCGCATGCAATCTCTAACCAAAAAAGCTTCAACATTTTTGCGTGTCGAGTCTGCGTAGAAGGCATTAGATTTTTTTAAAATTATTGATTCCAATGTTATTCTTATGGGCGTATTTTATCTCCCGGTGGGAGACCTTCATCATAACTCATTCATTACAAGGAGTAAAAAGCGTCTAATATAGCGGGAGGGACAAAACTATTTTAAATATCGTAGTAAAAGTTGGAGGGAAAAGGAATACACATAACTTTGTTTCAATCACAGTTTTGCTGACTGCAGAAAGTATGTAGTGTCAAACCTCAGTTTCAATTTGACGGGGCGAACGTTACAGGCCGCGGCCAGTAGCGAGGCCCAGGCCGTCGCAGCCAAACTCTAAAATCAACATTAGTTTAAAATACCTTGCAGTATCAGGTTGCCGTTTTGTAAAAAAGTGTCTTATAAGCGGACTGACCTCGTGACATCACTCGACCCGTGTTCGCGTGTCTCGGCGGCGGCGGCGCCCACAGATGTCGTAATTAATTTCGTCGATTTTCAGAACCTCCTTTACTCCTCCGAACATCATTCCATCCTATCATGATTGTTTGTTCTATGCCAATATGAAAAAGGCTAGATTTTTAACACTCCAAACCAAAACAATCAAGTCTTCAAGAAAACGACAAAAAGCAACATGCCTATAACACTGATGTAAAGCCTAAAGCGTTAAAAAGGACTTAAGGAACAGTTTTTTTCTCAGTTTCAGCAGTCGTTTACCGTAGCTGAAAATAAGCCTACTGAACAGGGTCATTAGAAATATCTACGTTCAACTACACCCAGGGCGAACCCAAGGGGAGGGATCAAGCGGGTATATCTCCCCCCAGAAATTTTAAACGACAATACAACCATTTTCGGGAACCGCGGTGCGACTACGATTTTTGTCTACCGCGACGCGAAGACTATTTTCTTCTATCATAACGCGAAGGCGATTTTCGTTTACCGCGACGCGACGACGATTTTTGTCAACTGCGACGTGACAACGATATTTGACTACTGCGACAATGCTATTCGTCTACCGCGACGACCATATCCGTCTACCACGGCGTCTACCACAATGACGATACTTGTCTAGCGCATCGACGCGACGGTCTTTTGCCTACCGCGACGACGATATTTGCCTACTGCGGTACCGTGATACCGTGACGTCCACATTCGTCTACCGCAATGCGATACTCGTCTACCTGGCGTCTACCACAACGACGATATTCGTCTACCACCACGACTATATTCGCTTACCGTGACAACGATATTTTTCTACCGCGACGACGATATTCGTCTACCGCGACGACGATTTTCGTCTACCGCGACGTCCATATTTGTCTATTGTGACGCGATACTCGCCTACCGCGACGACCTTATTTGTCTAACGTCACATTAGTATGGGTTTTTCACGGGTTATTTAGTACCTTACACAAAAACCCGTACTAAAGTGAGTACGTTTTGTCTTCGATCTTCAGACAAAATCGAATGCATCGCGGTATGTCTAAAGATTAATAAAGTTCTTGATTCTTGATACCTAAGAACCTCCTTCCCCCTTTTTTATAGGATATCCCCCCCCCCCGAAATAAAACCCTGGATTCGCCCCTGACTGCATCACAATATTTTATACTTAACCCGACTTGTTACATACAATAGGATTTTTGCTTCCATTAATAAAATTTGTTGTTTTGAACAATTAATTGTGTTTGTTGTAATCTTTACAGTGTTGTTGAAAATATATAGTGTTGTTGTAATATGTAGAGTGTTGTTGCAGTGTTAGTTGCATGATCGTCATGTCAATAACACTCTTAACATATTAAAACTTGGTGTCGTCACAGTGTGGGGGTGGCCGAAAAAAAGTATAGGTACGACACATGAATCTTTGAAATCTGCTGACAACTGTATAGGAGGACTGATGATCACAAAACAACCCCAGCGTATTAAATGAGATAGATTTACACTGTATTTTTAAAACTCGCCCTCCAACGCCTATGCTTAGTTGGAGGGCTAGGTCAAAGCAAAATGGAAGCAGCCCGTCGCGTCAGGCCAGCCTGTATAAGGCCAGCGTCGACGGGAATAAGAACGATGTTTTGCCTGATAAACGTTTCCAAGACATCACAGAAAGAAATCTTCCTGCCAGATTTAAATGAAAATGGAACAAAAATTACGGCCGCTAGAGTGACGACAAAAATTTAAAATTTTAAACCGGAGGTGTTTTCTTATACTTCCGCAAAAGAGTTACCCTTAACCTCATAAGTTGCACCTGGTATTTTGAGCATCTGGGTGTCTCGAAACTAAAAGGTTATCATGGTCCCGTGCCCAGCACCTCCAGGGCACAATTTTTGCACTTCGCAGATGGTCATGCCGATAGCTCGCTATTCCATGGAAAATCGCTAAAAAATGACCTTTTACGGTGAATTCCTACTGTATGCCACTCAGTTCTCAGTTCATGCGTACCTTTTATTTATAGGTGCATACTGCACGAAACGTTTTTCAGTATGTCATTCGAAACTTTAGGAATTTCGCCTCGCTTGCTTGCATTTGCGACATTTTTTATAGACATATAGGCTACCTAACATGGTTTCGTGCAGCGACCACAGGGTTCGTGTGTGTTGCACGAGTGAGGGTGTCGCGGCGGTGTGCGGCCGGCCTAGCTTCGCTGTCTCGCGGGATTCCGCCCAGTGACGTAGCCGGGTCAACGACGCGCGCGTTCCTCTGTAATGAGTCGCAGTCAGCTGATGCCGCCCGACCCGCGGCAGGTTGCGCAACCTTTCATTCATTGTCAGAGACAGTTAGTTGTTGTTTGTACAACTGCGCTTGCGTGGTCTACAAGCCTGCGCAGTCATAGCACTACTCCAGGGGCCGCGTTTTTCCAGATTTTCCCCGAGGTTTACGTATGCTTAGAGATGCCACGATGTTGTTTAATGGGGACACTGACTGTTCTATTGGTGAGGGTACAATAGTCCTCCTACTAATAAGTGTGAAACAAAAATGGTCATTCCTTAATAGTAAATACAGGTTGTCCGGGAATTATAGTAAAATATTTTAGTATATGATAGTACAGGTAAAAATAAGAAAAAAAGTTCATATAAACATAGGTCCAAAAGTGCTTCGTTTTCCGTCTGTGTGTCTGTTTGTGATTTTTACATATTTAATCATATCTCACGAATCCCTTGACGTATAAACTTCAAACTTGGCATATGGATGACCACTATTAAGACCTATTTTTATATGAAGTATCAAATTTCTACTTTGTACCATTTCAAAATTGCGACTGTTTTTGTTTTCAAAGCTATACACTGAGAAAAATCTGGCCAGCAGAAATCACCTTTTTGTAATGTAAATTGATTTATGGTGAATACCACATTATAAATGTTAATAACACTGAATAAAAAGGGATATTTACAGTATTGATAGTATTAATTATAAATCAAAAAAGCGAAAAACGCAAAACGGATAAGGTTTTTGAGAGAAATGCCTTAAAAAGTACTAAACACAATTAATCGGTGTTATTCGCAAGGGTGTATGGAAGTTATCACAAATGCATGGTGAATATTACATTATAAAAGCGTTTCATCCAATCTCATTTAATAAAAAGTGTTTTTCACAGTTACAGACAAGGTTTTATTTACAGTTTCAAATAGTGATTTTATCAACTAGTGGTTATTCTCTAAACAAAAGGTGTATATTACAATGTAAAGGTGATTTTAACTTCAAGGTAAAAGGTATTTTATTCCTCGTCCCTTTTTGTAAAGTTATTTTCACAATATGCATTGTGCATATCATCCCCACTACAGATTCAAATTGGACCGTTAATTTTTCAGTTACCTACAAGCACGGGGAGAGAAAGGGTACGCCTATAGTATAGTCGATATAGTCATGTGTTAATAATTCTGCAGTGTTAAAAGTTTAGATAAAGGTGCATCTTGGTGTAGTGTTTTAGTGTGTATGCTTATAAATCCGTCACGTTTTTCTGTTTTGTGAAAGTGTTAAACAAGTGATCTTTCATCCAATCGTTGGACTTCAATGTGGATAAGCAATAACAAGGTATCTTGGGACGTATAGAAATATTTGTAACTGTACATGTTGTATGCCGTTTATTAACTTGTATAAAAATATTTTAGTTAGTGAAAATATTTTACTAAAAATAATTTTGTTGAAAGCTTTTTTCTCTTTTTTTATTTTTATTGCCCATTATTATTTTAGATTTAAAGTTGCATTACTGTGCGTTGTGTGTTTCAGTCAGTAAAAAAAAAAAAAACTACTCAGTGTACAATTAAGGATTTCTAAAACGTCTATAGGTATTTTGCACCAGGTATGGGCCTCCTGATTGAAAATGAACGCTCATTAAATTATTAGTGCAAGTAATGTATTTCATTCAAATACTCGTAAACAATGGTTCCACATTATTGCCTACAAATTTGTTAATATATACAATTGTTTCATAAGTTAAGGGAACGTTAATGAATATAAGGGAAGTTTCGTATGTATATGATTAGTGTAATGAATTATTTTTCAAGCTACTTGCACTTTACAAAATTTAAAAGAATATGTATGTTAAAAATCCATACTGACGAATTCAAATTAGATGAAGGTTTTTGATTGATGCAGTGAATTCCTAATTTTACTTTTAACAGTTAATTTACTTCAGCATTTCTGTTTACTTAATTACTTAATTATATGTGACAACATTTATCCCTTGATTACTTTTCACTCCTCCATTACAGTAATTGCATATTGATATGTTTTTCCTTTTTTCAAATCTCAAACTCAAATACCCCCATCGCAGCAAACCTGCAAACTCGGCGGATTTCAAATGTGTACAAAAATATTTTCATTCAACATAAGCGAGATGTGACATCTTTGTGTACTCTCCATAAGAATAACATGGGAAATGAGTATACAGGTTTGCTGCAACAGGTATGAAAAATTGGATGGTTTTAATTCAATATCAAGCAGAGCCGAGGAAGAAGAACCCATATAGCAAGTTGTATCGAGATATGCAAAAAGATAAGGAACATATGGAACTTTCTCCTCCCCATACGGATAACCTGGAGAATGAGTATGAACGTTTGTAGTTCATTATTTAGAGAAAAATATCCTTTATATATAATAAAGGAAGGCTTTTGATATTTTCCAAAACATAGCCTTATTTGATCAATAGTCATATACTACACATTATATGTTTTATAGACAAACAATAGTTTATACATTGAAAGATTTCTTGCAGCTCATTTTTATTAAATTCGCATTTGAAATTTTCTGCAGTAGGCTCAATTATTTTCAGAAAAAAAATAACAGGCTGTAGTTTATGTTATTTATTATATTGGTTATACGGCCGGTATACAGCAAAATATTTTCCCATTCTATATAAAGCCAACCTATATTTTAAAACTTTTAAAATAAATTTATTAAGTGGTTGATTGAAGATATTGTGTATTTTTTATCAATAAGTAGGCTATAAACCTTTCAAGTTACACCTGAGAGCATGAAGAATACTTCTCCTGAGCGATCTTAGGTATGTATAAATAAATTTCCCTAAATACGTTTTTTTATTATTGTGAGCAAAGGAAGGTGTTTATATAAAAGAATGTTTTTGTACAGCGTTTTGGGGTATGCTACCGAGATGGTTTAGCGAAACCCGTAACCGCTAAAATTGCGAAACGAATCGCTGTCACAGAACTAGGGGTTGAGTTTCGTTGAATTGGGCCAACTTTTCGCAAAAACGTCTTCAAATTTCTTTCAGTGCCTGTTTTGAAGTGAGTAAATTACATAAAAATTATTTAAATAAAACTTTCATTTATATAAGTGAAATTTACAATTGACAAAATAAAAATCACATTCTAAAACGTGAAAATTACAATTTAAAATGAAGAGAAAATCACATTTATAAGGTAACTCTTGAATTTACATCAATAGTGATTTTTACCATTTCACCTGATGGTGATTTTCACTATTCCGTTAAAGGTGAATTTCCCCTTTCTTGAAAAGGTGATTTTCTCCTGTAAAGGTAATTATAGCAAGTCCTTTATAAGGTTATTTTCGCTAAATGGAAATGTAATTTTCACCCTTAACTCAAATGGTGAATACTACAATATTTCCAGTCACTATATTTGTTTGGTGAATTACACATTTAAAAGGCTGTCCCCAGTTTTTGGTGATTTTCTACTGAATATAAGGTGAAAAACATCCAAAATTAAAGTAATATTCACATACTATTTTTCTCAGTGAAATATCTTAAAAACCGGAAATTTTAGAGAAATTATACAAGAGACAAAAAAGCTGTGAAATTTAATCCAATTAACGCTGATATTAAGATTATGATGATCGGACTACTGATAACGGAGAAATTTTAACTTTTCCGAATAAAAACATACAAATTTCTGACAGTATGTTCTAAAGAACCATGTTTTACCATGATATTCTGAAAAGTTAAAATTTTTCCGTTATTAGTAGTCCGATCATCATAATATTAATATCAACATTAATTGGATTAAATTTCACAGCTTTTTTGTCTCTTGTATAATTTTTCTAAAATTTACGGGTTTTAACGTATTTAGCTTTGAAAACAAAAAACAGTCGCCATTTTGAAATGGTACATTGTATAAATTTGATACTTAATCTAAAAATAGGTCTTAATAGTGGTCATCCATATGCCAAGTTTGAAGTTTATATGTCAAGAGGTTCGAGAGATATAATTAAATATGTAAAAATCACAAACAGACACACAGACGGAAAACGAATCACTTTTGGACCTATGTTTATATGAACTTTTTTTCTTATTTTTACCTGTACTATCATATACTAAAATATTTTACCATAATTTCCGGACACCCTGTATATTTATTTTTAGTTAATGCATTTTGAAGATTTAATGTATAGGGGCGTTTGCATGGTAGGAAAGCTTTAAAGGACATAAAATTAACAAACATGATAAGAACACGTTTTTGAAAATTGAATCCAAAAATAATTCGCATTAAGATAATATTAGTACATCAACACTATACTGAAAGTCTGCATTAGTGTTCCATGAAATGGATAACCTTTTGTTAACGAGTCTTTTAAAATATCGATGAATGGTTTTTATATATCAAAACCAAAATATTGATACTTTTAGTGAATTTCCTTAGAAATAAGCTATTACCGTCGTTTTAACAGAATCGACAAAAATATCCGTTCTGGGTAACCTCGGCAATCATATTAATTATATCAATTGATAGACCTTTTGATGTCTACTTTCTGGATATCAAGTGAGTTTATCGCGGAAATGCATTTTTCACCTGCAAAAATCACGATTTGTTTCCAAATTTAACATGGGCTTATATGGAAAACAGAATTTTCATTTTTTGAGTGTCTGTTAGCACGATAACTCTCGTAAAAATCGTCCGATCGTGACAAAATTTAGTACACACATGCTTGTAAAACTAGGTTCTCTTGGACGAGTTCGTAAACCGGCCAGATCGACATCTCCAAAGTGGGGTAAAAGCTAATTTTATCCCCCAAAAATGGGGTTTTTAGCTTTTACAAATTGAAAAATTAAAGTGATCAAATTGTTGTTGTCACCATTGGATTCAGCTTGAAAACCCAAACAAATTGGTACCTCGAATCGTTGCTCTAAGTCCATTGATCTCAAAGTTATTTCCACTTGTTTGCCATATTTTTAGTATCAGGGCATATTACTATTTGCGATATATCGAAGCTTGAATATTTACATGCCTTTTAGCGATTTATCGGAACCAAACTATCGATTCATTTGATATGTGGGTATTATTTTGCCACCCTATGCCTGGATGGCCGTTTCATTAGAGCAAAATAGCCACTATTTTAAGGCCTTGTTTGCACGACGACCAGACAGTAGGACAGTAGAAAAAAATTCTTTTGTTCTCTTTTGATTAAAGGTGTTACTGTCCACTGTACTGGGCGTCGTGCAAACAGGCCCTAAGTAGCACACGAATAGTGTGGGCGGTATCAAAC
Organism: Flexamia atlantica; assembly: GCA_035578135.1. NCBI lineage: Eukaryota > Metazoa > Arthropoda > Insecta > Hemiptera > Cicadellidae > Flexamia > Flexamia atlantica. The sequence continues at coordinate 2,931,954 of JAQJVK010000001.1, forward strand.
TGTTAATTCATAAAATCGAATGCTAAAAGTTTTTGTTGAGCTATCAATGCTGTTTACCGATTTTCAGGCCTTTTACGAGAAAATATGTGTTTATTTTAACATGATATGATCATATCATTGATTAACTAATCAAACAGGTAATAACCTACAATTCGCCAGCTGGGCACTTTCTCACCCGCCCTATTTTGTGCTCCTTATAATAATAGCTAATGTCTTATAAAATTTACTTAAGTAAGTTAAGTTAATAAAAAACTGTTAATAATAAACACCAGAAATCACCAGTGGTCGAAAATTCGACCAATTTTTAAGTCGAGAAATAGGACTAGCTAATTTTTACAATGATCCTAGCAGACGCTAATGCGTAGTTTATAAATATGTTTCTTATAGGGTACACTTTCCATGTAAGCACAATATATAACCAAACGGGAACCGAAAGCAAATGAGAAAGAGACTCCTACTTTTCTTGGGCTCCTTTTTTTGTCTCACCTCTGGCGTATATTTAAGGCTTGGTTTATATTCTGTATTTGTAGTTATTATTTTAGTAAGATTCATGTTTATTTTTTAAGACTGAACCGAGTACTGCTTTAGAGAAATGTAAAAATTCAGTCATCCAATCAGTTTATCCCATACCCCTACCCCAGTTATCTCCCTTTCTCCCTCTATTCATTCCTCCCCTTACTCTCTCCTTCTTTTCCTTTCTATCTACCTTCTCCCCTCTTCCCTCCTTTTAGCCTTCATTCTCTTCTTAACATCTCCCCTCCCTCCTTTCCTATCCTTCTGACTTTTTTCCCTCCTCCTCCTCTTCCTATCACAATCACTAAAATTTGATATTTACAACCATTCTCCACCAATACAAATCACAATTTCAATGTTATGTCCAGTCGTAATCCAGTTGCATGTCAGTTAGTACTTTGGATGGTAGAAACTCAACTTAATGTACTTTTTTCCTTCTAATTAGCAAATTTGTATCTCTTCATCTTATTCAAGCAAGAAAACTTTATTTTCTCCCTATATATGTATACTGGAAAACATTTGAATATGATATCTTCTCCAAATAGTCCTGATTTCAATAAAATATTTTTTTCACTCAATTTCCAATAAATAAGTGTTATGACATTGTTTGAAATTTATAATGCTAATCTAAATGTCACTAATTACGTTAAAAAACAGTAAGGGCAGACATTTCACATCTATGAAATAAAAGATCTAACACACCATTGAAAACACTAAAAAATTAAACCATTAAAATAATTAGTTAATCATGACGTACATACTAAAATGGCAAGAACTGGCCTTTTGTTTGTTTTTGTTTTGGTTTTATATTTCATCAGATTACCGAAAAAACAAAGTATATTTTTACCCACATTTTGCACTCACATGTATTTCTACATCTACAAAAAGTAGCATGTGATATTAGCTATATATGATGATATTTGTTTACATTTTAATGTTACTTCATCACCAAGATAGCAACTCATAAGGACAATGATAAATTTTGAAATTTTAAATTCAATTTTCTCCATGTCTAAAAGACTATTATAAAGGTCAATGGAATTGTGTACATCTATAGTAAAATACAATTCTACCGGTGTGCCTAAATTTTCGCTACGTTGCACAGAGGCTGAGAAGAAGGGATCACAAAAATCATATGGAAAAATGATTGTCTATTAAGGGGAGTCGTTACTGAAAATGACCAATTTTGTACAAAAATTCAATTTTTTTAATTTTTTTTTTATTGTTCTATGGTTTATAACGTTTCAGAAAAATACGACATATGGTATAATATATATTTTTATTACTGTGAAAAAAAATATTTGAAATGGAGGGTGCACACCGGTTTCGGGGCATCATCTATAGTTACTAAGTAAACTAGTATAAACTTCAACCACTGTTTTCCGCAACTTTAAAATTTTGTTATTTTTTACAAACAAGTTCTTACAACTTTTTAACTAATAAAGCTATATAAATGTAATTTTTACCACACATTGTTTATACTATAAAGCAACGTTTTGTGTATGGATATTGAAATAGGTTAAATACAAGTACATGCAAAAAAATTAATTACATCGAAATTAAAAAAAAGTTATTTATGAAGTCATAACTCATAAACTGATTGAGAAAAAACATGAGTATGCACAAAAAGTTAGTATTTTTTTGCTCTTTAAAATGAGATATCTAACAATAAAATTGGTTCAGTAGATAAAAAGTTATAAGAGATTTAAAAAACCCATTTTTTCCCCGAAAAAAAACTCAAAAAACTTCAAAATGTATGTAAATTTTTTTTACTTTAACAGTGGTAAACCTTTAAGACTAAATGAACCTAAAAAAGTATGTATGATAATTTTTAAAAGGATTTATAAAAAAATCACTAGTTTCAGTAACGACTCCCCTTAATATACTGTAAACATACTAGAGTTTCGATCAAACTTCAGTTTGTTTCCGTGATGTCAAACTGATGAGATGAATCTTGTCAAAGTCTCTTCCAGTTCGTGCTTCAGGGCGGGTCTCGCAGCACGTTTTATTGTTATTGTTATTGTTGTGGAGTCGTGGTATTTAGAGCGCAAGGTAAGACCAGCTAGAATTGACTCACAACCTGTTATATCATTGGTTATATATCCTTAAGAGGGGGCTAAAAGGCAATTCGGTGTCGCCCTAGAAGGAGAGGTACATGGGGGGATTTCTAGGGGTGCCAGGGGGTTCCTAGCACCCCCTTGATACATGGTGAATATGTTTGGCAATGAAGGGAGAAAATGTTTTCAACATAACTTTGATTGAGGTAGGCCTATTTGCATAAACTATACATGGTTATTGTTAAATGAAATAAGCACCTACTTGGAAGAGGCCTTAAAACGGACCATTTAAATAGGAGTTTCATGTTTGAATTTGAGTATGCAATACTTCAAACGTTAGTTGAGCTGGCACCCCTACATATTATTATCTAAATCCGTCCATGGAGAGGTACATACTAATATTACTCCGCGATGATAATGGGGAAAAGGTAATGCGACGTAAAGCTAAAGGTAAAGGTAATGGTGTTTTTTATATAAAAATGCTAGATAATTCTTCTTCCTTACAAAATTCCTCAACATTCCACAGGCATCCCTCTTATCCACTTGTAATGTCCAAAATATAACTTCAGAGGCTGGTATCGTCGCTCATTCAAGTGTCCAAACAGTGATGAATGTCGTAATTCCCCCGCGGGGTCGGCGAACAGCACGTGTAAACGTTCACACGAATCTAAACGGCAATATATTTCGATTCAGAAAACATAATTTTATTGCATCTTGAAGAAAAATTAATCCAACACGAGGTTCGTGAAGTACATTTTCCATTTTATTTCTACAATCCGAGTTATTTAAGCTCAAAATATCAACTAGCTAAAACCCACCACTTAAATTCGGACGCCAATTACTCTTTTTTATTTTTTTATGATATCAGAAAAATAAAACAGGATACTGTGAGGATGAGGAATTTATTTATTTTCATCTTGATACGTGGCTTATTGTCGTACGTTGAAAAATAACGTCAGGATAAGGTTCCACGCGATGTTGTGTACCCCGGGAAAAACACAGCACCCTTGTGTGTGGGAACGCATCGACTGTAGTTCTCGATCGAAAATGAAGTATTATATATCAAATAAAAAATACTTACATAAGCATACTTAGATTGTTTATAAATAGTAGAATAAGATGGTTTTCATCATACTGTCTCGAAAACAGCCGTTTTTAGTTCTCTGAATCGTACGCAAAATGATCGTTTTTCGATCACTTCGAATAGGAGTACTGAAAAAACATATGGTAAATTTTGCCGTACTCTAATGTCAAAATTTGTTTATGTTACGTTTGAAAGGTTGAACGATTTCTTAACTCGTGTTTGTAAACAACTAACAGATGTGTAAATGACGATGACTATTTTGGATAACCTCAAAATTATGTAGTCTAATTTTTTAACGATTAAATGGTTATTTATACATAATGATGAAAATAGTTGTTCATCACACGGAGCAAAAATGTCTCCTTGGTACTCGATCGCATTTCCAAGCTCGGCTGCGCCTCGCCTGTAAATTACGATCTCGTACCAAAAAAAGCCACTTTCGCTCCTAGTAATGAAAACTACTATTCTTTTGCTCTGCTAGTCTACGACACTTATTCATAAAATGACAAAAAACTCAGAATATTTCCTTTAAATTCTGTAAATATTTCTAAAAATTTTTACTAGCCGAAAATTGCTTTATAATTTAAAAAGTGACCACCTAAATACCATAAAATGAAAATTGCACCTGGACTCAAATCATAAATTTGCATATGCTTCGTTACATCATATGGGTTTTTATTGACCTAAAATGGCATGGTAACCACGTGATGAGAATTGCTTTTCCAGTTACTTGAGCAATAGGAAAAAATGAGTGCTCTTTCCCGACAAAAGCTTTGTCCCCGTGTGCTCTACCTGTGTCCTTGTTTCTATATGTTTAACGTCAGGGAACTTTGAGTACTTTCCGACATCACATCAGGCTCTTCTAATCTCACTCTGATTCTTCACATTCGTCACAAAATGTCGCTTGGCATTTCTACATAATCTGTTTTTTTTTGTGTACAATGTCAATGTCTGCGCTGCCTTTTAAGGCAGTTAGGTGATTTTATGATGTGGCATCAAAAGGTATAGAAAGTTAAGTGATGTAATGATGTGTTAACAAATGATAAAGCGCATGAGCGCTTTCAATTTCCTGATATTATAACGGGGATCTTTACTCGGTTTTTATGTACTCAATCTCACTTAATAAATTTCATGCAAATCTCTTTTTAACCCAAGGACATTCATCTAATCCTATTAGTTACACTCACACGTGCAAAGCGTTGCATTTCCAAGGACGGGCAACAAAGAATCAGACTTCATCAAATTAAAATCAGTATATTGATTGGAAAAAAATCTATAAATAAAAACTAGCAAGGTTTTTATCGCTTGTTTATATCAAGTTATATAATTCAACTCGCACGCTTTTCATCTAAAAAGCCCTATAAATAAAAGGGAATATGTTAACAGTTTTTTTAACTTCACTTCTTATGCCTTATGTAAGCCGTTGGTCAAAGAAACATTGAATAAACATTGTTTGGTTATTTGTTTTATACACATTTTTCATAACTACACTGAAAAAACTCTATGGTAATAGGAATATGTAAGATGGGTAAAATCAACCAAACACTACGGTCACTATTTGACCAACCAAACTACAGTTGTTTTTACCCATAACTTAAGGTTGAATTTTTTATGGTAGTAATAACTGTAATAAAGTACCTGTTACCTTAGTATAGTTATTTTCGTTTACCATATCAGTCCCCTAAGGCAATGGTCACCTTACTTAAGGTTACCTTTAAGGTTGATTTTACCTATTTTGAGGTTAAGTTATGGTTTCAATTACCTTACATACTATTACAAATTTTGGCATGTTTAACCATAAAAGGGATTATTTAATTGTCAAAACTCGTCAAAAAATTAATAAATTGATAAATAAATATATAATATTAGCCTTACATTTGATTTTCATGAATAAAAAATATGACGACTCCGCTGGAATTCGAACCCTGGACCTCTAACTCTATCGACCCTGCGCCCACATCCTACCCTAACCTAACCTAGCCTACGCCTTTAACCACTCGGCCAATTCGACTTGTGGGAGACACGGTATAACTTGGGATGTAAAACTGATTGGGAACGCTGTTACTCTTAATCAATGATATAGGTGGTTTTACTGTCCAGTCAATAATATAACCCACGGGTACTAGAAAAAAATCATTAGCTAAGGTATTCATAATCAAAACTGGAATAATTGAACTTAGAGTCTTAAACGTATTTCATTATTACAAGTGTAAGGTGGTCAATACTGTAACTTACAAATAAATAAAGTACGGTAGTTATATTCACTGAGCTCGTAATCTGGAGTCACCAGTCTGTGTTTAAAAAACGTGCCGCTGACTCCGCTGTGTTTTTAATTGTTTTGTTGGTGGGACAGTGATGATACAGAAGAGCGCCGATTATCCGAAGTAATTGGGGACAAGGGGTGTTCGGATAACTGAATATTCGGATAATCGAACATGAAACGACAAAATTTAAAAATTATATATAATGTAATTTTTACTAGTAAAAAGGCTAAAAAATGATCAAACAAAAATTATTCATATAATTTTATTATGAAATCGATCAGAATACATGGGTATAAATTTTTAAAGAACAATTTATCACGCATAGATACAGTACACTGTATACTTATTATTTAGAAATAAAGTCCAATATTTGTGTTTGTTTTAGCCCTGACACTTTTTTTGGCGCGCAAATTTGGATTGCTTGAGAATCATGTTCAAAATGTGAATTTACGGCGTTCGGTTAACCGACGGTTCGGATGACCGACGTTCGGATAATCGGCGCTCTACTGTATTCATAATTTAAGTCAATGTTAATTTTGAGAGATTTCCTTTTCAGTTCTATTATCATTGTTTTATAGTAGTTTTCATTACTAGGAGCGAAAGTGGCTCTTTTTGGTACGAGATCGTAATTTACAGGCGAGGCGCAGCCGAGCTTGGAAATGCGATCGAGTACCAAGGAGACACTTTTGCTCCATGTGATGAACAACTATTTTCATCATAATTTATAAATAACCATTTAATCGTAAAAAAATTAGACTACATAATTTTGAGGTTATTCAAAACAGTCATCGTCATTTACACATCTGCTAGTTGTTTACAAACACAAGTTAAGAAATCGTTCAACCTTTCAAACGTAACATAAACAAATTTTGACATTAGAGTACGGCAAAATTTACCATATGTTTTTTCAGTACTCCTATTCGAAGTGATCCAAAAATGATCATTTTGCGTACGATTTAGAGAACTATAAACGGCTGTTTTCGGGACAGTATGATGAAATAGTAGTTTTCATTACTAGGAGCGAAAGTGGCTCTTTTTGGTACGAGATCGTAATTTACAGGCGAGGCGCAGCCGAGCTTGGAAATGCGATCGAGTACCAAGGAGACACTTTTGCTCCGTGTGATGAACAACTATTTTCATCATTATGTATAAATAATTATTTAACCGTTAAAAAATTAGACTACATAATTTTGAGGTTATCCAAAATAGTCATCGTCATTTACACATCTGTTAGTTGTTTACAAACACAAGTTAAGAAATCGTTCAACCTTTCAAATGTAACATAAACAAATTTTGACATTAGAGTACGGCAAAATTTACCATATGTTTTTTCAGTACTCCTATTCGAAGTGATCCAAAAACGATCATTTTGCGTACGATGTGGAGAACTAAAAACGGCTGTTTTCGGGACAGTATGATGAAAAAATATTTACTACTGCTACGGATAAACTAATCCCAATTACATAGGTCGTTAACAATTAGCGGTCTGGGGGACTGCTAGCAACTCCAACGTTAAAATTGTACAGCCATTTCAGTCAAAATTGATTTGGGAAATAACGACAAAGGCATTCCATTCGTGGAAGGAAAGATTAAGAATTTTTTTTTTAATACTGTTCAAAATTGTACAATCACTCAAACCATTCTGCGATGAATCTCTTGGACGACAGGAATCTTATATGCAAAAGCTAAAACGCTACAATGTGCTGAACCACAGAGAAGCAGAGATCGTATTCATATAGCAGTAGTGTTTTGGGTAACTAAGGAAGTCAAACAATAGGGAGAGAATAGACTTCCGGGCACCCCCCTACCCCCCGCGCCCAACTGTACGGCACTGCTCGACACATATTTAGCAAAAAATTAGATGTGTCCTCTTTATTTTTTTCTTCTTTGTGGCTGGACTTAACATCAAGATACGACATTTAGTTATAACATTTTTATATACTTCTGTTAATTTCGTTGATGTACGAATACCCATGTCCCTTTTACCCATGTCCCGTATAATGCCTCGCATTTACTTATGTTTTGAACAAAATAGATTATAAATAAAATAAATGTAAAACATTATAGTGGCTAGTAAAAATTACTACCTTTGTTTGTCTACATCTTTTCTTGCCTATTTAGAAGCACATATGACCCCGAGTCAAGACTTTTAATTTCACTTTTTTATGTATTGAAATTTTTACTGGCGATATAACCTGCTTAAATGTTTGAGTTATAAATTAGGAATGTTCAGACTTAGAAGGGGAAGCTCGGAGCCGATTTTCTTTATAGATAATTGCTCAAGCAAGCAAACATTTCTCATACAAGACTATAGGCTTTTGGAAGTTCGCAAATTACTAACTGCTGCTTTAAACTGACAGAGGATGATTTACAATCTTGGCCTCGACGCAGGGAGATTCCAATTAAGTTATGTATATTTTAATTTCGACTAGTCCTTCGCACGCCACCAGCCTAACAGGTTCTATAAAAACTTGCTTATCTCAAAGGCCATCTTAGTTTTTTTTCCGAAAATTTCGGCGTTTTTTTCCCGTCCTACCCGTTCGGCATTTTTTGCCTCGTCTTTTTTTTGGATCCACTTTTTTGTGCTGGTATGAGTTTAATACGTTGTCCGATACTTTTAGATTTTTTCTTCTCATTTGAGAATGTCGCCTTGGGGTTTTGGCGGTGTTTTAAGGAGGTCCGCTTTAAGGGCCGGTTTGAGGCACTGCCAAATTTATTATCTTGTCGTGCTTTTAGAGGCGCTCAACCTCCCAGAATATTTCAGAAATAGTAGTTTTCATTACTAGGAGCGAAAGTGGCTCTTTTTGGTACGAGATCGTAATTTACAGGCGAGGCGCAGCCGAGCTTGGAAATGCGATCGAGTACCAAGGAGACATTTTTGCTCCGTGTGATGAACAACTATTTTCATCATTATGTATAAATAACCATTTAATCGTTAAAAAATTAGACTACATAATTTTGAGGTTATCCAAAATAGTCATCGTCATTTACACAACTGTTAGTTGTTTGCAAACACAAGTTAAGAAATCGTTCAACCTTTCAAACGTAATATAAACAAATTTTGACATTAGAGTACGGCAAAATTTACCATATGTTTTTTCAGTACTCCTATTCGAAATGATCCAAAAACGATCATTTTGCGTACGATTTAGAGAACTAAAAACGGCTGTTTTCGAGACAGTATGATGAAAACAATATTGCGACAGATGAACAGTTGAAGTGGAATCGTATTCCAAAATGTCTTGGTAAAAAATAGAATGGGCCCCAAAGTACATTTACCTCCTGGCTAATGTCTGGTGTAAGAGTGTTAAGTTCGCACTTAGCACTTCATGCCTCTGACATGACCTATCGACCAATCAACACGTTAGATTTAAATGAATGAAGAACAAAAAGAATAATCAAACAGGTGTAATCAGAAGTCGACTAGAAAATTGAAAAAACCAATAACAATACACAGACTTTATAAAACTTTCACGCAAATGAAATGAGAGAATATTGCACAGAAAAACCAGGTCTTGAAATTTAAGGTGTTTTAAAGTCCTACGAAGTAACGATGGCATCTAATAAGTCTTTGATTTGATATTTAACTGTACAAAAATCTGTGTTTAGGGGTCAATGCTGCGAAGAAAAATCGAGAAATGTCCGTAATAGCAGTATGATTTTTTCTTCACTCGATATTGAAACTTACATAAAAAAAAATTGAATTATAAAAAAAATAAAATTAATACTAAACTTAAGTACATGTATACGGGCGAGAAAATATAAAACGTTGACGTCATATTGATAGTAAAATTCCACTTGTTCACTAAAATTTAATTCAGTTATTTCATTTAGTTCATTATACTTAGTTGAATTAACCTATGACTTCAATGCAATTCGATCAAATAATTTTTATTCGTGTAGTAATTATACAATACATGGAACAAAAACAGTCACACTAAATAATATCTCTAAATTAGATATTATATGGACTCTAAACTTTTCCAAAGAAATTTTGGATAGGCCTTTATTAGGAATTTTTTAGCTTAAGACAAGTTTTTAAATTAAGATTTAGAGTAAACCTTATAATACACAGGGCCGGCTCTACCATATAGGCGAACTAGGCGACCGCCTAGGGCGCCAGGGTCTGAGGGGCGCCAAAGGAGGCGCTGAGCGGCCCCAAGCATTTTTCATAAAAGGAAGGCGTTTTACAAAAAATTAATAATAATCAAATAATAATAATAAAAATAAATAATATAAAATAACCAAAATACTCAGCCAGTGCTAGTGCTGTGTCCCGTTCTTAAAGAGTTGTTAAATGTATTAAAGGCGCAAATGAAACACTTTTGTTTTGGAAAGAAAAATCATTAAAGTAGCCTAAACTTCAATTTATATTTACATTTGATTAAATTATAAGTTTATAATTTGGGAGTAGCTCCCGGGAGCATGCTCTGATGGTTATTTCTTTAACACTTTAAAACTATAAACTTATCTCCAATGGTGGAAAATCCTACCCTTCCAAACTTATGATTATATACCAATACTAAGCATGCGACAGTTTCTGCTCTCTATGCGCCCTCGCCGTTATACAGTAGTTAAGGTTTCTTTGTATCTTGACAGCCAAATTTCAAGACCGGTTCACTGAAGTCCGCACTCAGTGCTGGCAAGTAATACGTTTTTGTTTTGTAAATTATGGTTCTTAATAACTAGCCTAAAAGCTTTTTAATTGTTCGAGTTGTATATTAATTAAATTATTTTTATTTGAAAAAAAAAACGGTCGAATCATATCTTATTTATATATCTAAGTACCTATACTCAGAAAAATATGATTAATTTTTTTCCCCTAAGAACCAACTCCATCTCAATTCCTTTAAGCCTCATTTTATGAGCCCAAATTTTCAAATGGTATCGTGTCTATTGAACACTCGATGTGCAGTCTCCAATTGAATGAAGTACAGTAAAAACGTAGGAGCCGGAAATTGACAATTAATTATAACAGTACTTTTGACTTATTTTGTTAACAACATGGAAACCCATGAGGTCCAATGTTAAATATTCAATTTTTACTCTCAAATTCCTTTCATTGCCTACGCCATTAGGTTTTTTAGCGATGTGTCTTCCACAAATCACGTTTTTAGTCAGAAATAAGTTTAAGCATTTTCATAATTTGAAGGAAATATTTAAAGCAAGTTTTTTCTTAGATAATTGTACAATCAAGCATAAAAAGTCAAATATCACACATAAAGAGTATACACAAATGATGACACTGACAGTGTATGTAAAGTGTGATTTGTCTTCAAATTCACTGGTTTAAATATTGTTGCTGTTGGCTGCCAGGAATTTTTAATTAATGATGAAAAGCCCTGATGATGCCCCTGAATAAATAGGGACGAATTTATTGTTCACATTTCAATAAATTAGATTGCTTAAGACGAGAGGTTTTTCACTGGTTTAGACGGGAACAAGACAAATGACCAACTCGGCATTTGACCAACTGGGTTCCCCATCACGTAGGGACGGCTAGCTCCATAGACGTCGTTTTGTCACAGCTGTCAGACAGGCTCCGGCCGACGGGGCACACACGACCTTCTAATCGTAGAAAATGCCGCAACGGTTGCGCATGCGCATTAGCGTCATTGTCATGTATCTGTTACATCCAAAGGAGCAGTTAAATTGGTCCGAAGTTCCAGTTACTTGCTAGTAATAGGTCACAGTTGACTGACGCCGCAATTCTGATTATTTCGATTAGAGTGCCGCAATTTCTTTCTTTCCTTTCCTAATCTCTTGCCTACCCATCTTGCGACTTGCGACACTTAAGTTAGAACGATTTGCTATAAAATTTTGTTTTGTTAAATTGTTAAGTTTATACCGTTGTTGTCGTTTTGTTACGGTTTTCTATCGAAATAATGCCGTGTTTTGATTAGCTATAGGAATTCAACACATTATTATTATTACTGGTGTGTAAATAGTGTGACCTGTGTTTGATTAATTTTACAGTAATCTTATAGTTTACCTTTAGATTAAACTAACACTGAATTTCAACACAGCCCATAATTGGATTACTGTATTAGGCCTAGGCCAACTGGCTTTACACTGAGTTAGCTATGTAGGCTACTATTAAATATTTGTAGAAGTTTCCATTCCTTAAAAAAATCCGTAATAAGGGATTATTGAACAGGATGTTTTAAATTGATAACTGATAATCCAGAGTTTGAATATTATAACATAGTTTAATACAAAACTTCCGATAGTAAAAGTCTTTCTCCTTATACAGGAATCTTAGTAGGGAGAGATGAGATAGGTTCTTCCCTTCACCTTCAATCATTATACTTCAGTCTTCAGTCTATAAGTTAGCTTTGCATGGAACGGGAACGGAACGGCACAGTTTGTTCTATTTGTTCCAGATTCTCTGCGGAACGGCATCGGCACGGACTAATACAGTTCCGCCTAGTCGGTGGAACGGTTACGTCAAAAATAACGCTAACTGCTCCTCGGCATTTTCTACGATTAGAAGGTCGTGGGCTCACGGGAGACTTGTGGATCGCTATGATGTCCGGCAGGGCACACGGGAGACTTACGGACCGAACAGCAGCAGGTGTGCCAACCTCATCAGAATATTCATGAATAATAATTATTGTATTTTATGTATGATAATCTTATGGTTTAAGCGGTTTGATATTAATATTTAATTCGAAAAAGATAGAATTACAGTAGTAAAAAATGATGATCTTATCTAATTTTTTACTATCGTTATTTAGGGCCTAATGATTATTTTAAAATTTAAAGTTGTGTAGACAAAAGGGGAAACAAGGAATTAATGATCACAAAAAAGAAGTAATTCCTTTCAATTAATTTACCAACTAATTATTACATTAAAATTCCATAAATGAATTTCAAACCTACATTATTGAAGTCGTACGATTTGAGTAAGTGAACGCTGAAAAGCCAGTGGGCCTACTTAAGAATTTAAAACATCCATTAACTTCAGGCATTAAGAAAAAACTGTAGGCCTTATATTATTATCTTATTGATTCAGTAAACCCTTGTACATAAAACAACTAAATCTAAGTAATATTTTGGTAATTTTATTAAAAAAGAAATATTTTTCAAGAGAATATGATTAGGTAACCGTTAACTTAACCGAATACAGATTCCTTATTGCCTTCGAAAATCTCAATTACCCTAATTCAAAACATTTATCTATTGATTATAACGTTAATAATTATAGGCCTGTCAAAATGTTGTTATCATTCATCGCCAAAAACCCGGTGAGCCTAACTTAAATGGATTGATAGTATTAAGGCCATTCATTATGATCATTCCTCAAAACCAAAGTCTACATGGCTTATTATGGTTCAGAGGGTATACAAATGCCTTTAAGACCGAGACGTAGCTCGGGGATGCGTATTTAAACAGAACTACTGCAGCAAGATACAAAATACCAGAATTATAAGTTTATAGATACGCCGACTATTTCAATAATTAGCTATCTTTTCTAATGATTCTCCGAATTTTAACACATTTTATTAAACAAAAACTTGGATTACGAAACATAACATTTTATTTTTATTAAAAATAAACTTGGATTTATATAAGCCGAATCGGAGGTTTCCATCGTGTCAATTCTATTCTGGCATCGAGTTGGCAACAGCAACGTCGTGAGTGAGTTCGTTTATCGTCTGTATGGTGATGAATGAATGAATTAAACAACAACCAATAGCGTTCGACGTTCGACGATATTGTCGAGCGGTGTGCTCTGATTGGTCAAGCGCTGCGTCACAGTGATGGAGAGAGACTGTTGGCCAAACGCTCTGTACTAGCGTCTAAGGGCGAGAGATCACGCCGTGATGGAGAACCCCAGTCGGCCCAGTTGGTCAAACGCCGAATCGGTCAAATGCATGGATCCCGTTTAGACCCTGAACAAAAATTTCCAGTTTCAAATGTTTCCTTGGGGATACTAAAATTACAAAAGATTCACTTTCCTTTCATTACAATAAATATTTACTTTTAAACAAGAAACTTCGAGATTAAAAAAAATTACAAGTTTCAAAATGTACCTTGAAACCGTACTGAACTGTACCTTGAACGGCTTCATTACATAGTGAATCGATAACAGTCTGTTCTTGGTTGTTTAGTGCTTTATCTTTAAAGCAAGTAAAATTGATAGGAGGATATTGTGACGTGTACGAAACCCCTCTGTTGACTGTTAACTAAGGAGTCCCGTACACGACCACATTGGGAACGTAGCTCTACTAAATACATGCTTGACAATGAAAATACGTTTATTCACAGGCTAACGACAAAGTGCTCAAACAACTGAAATACTCTATAAAAACTAAGATTCTAGTACAATTAAAACTCAAAACCAAACTAACATTACTCATTACTTTTATTATATCAAAGGTTTGATATGAATTAAAGAAAACAAAGGGTGAGCAGCCTGGAACTTGTATGATTTAAAAGACCTATCATTTAAATTTGTAAAACACTAAGATTACTTACGTGGGCCCTGGCCTGACGGGCCACGAGCCCTGAGGCCCCTCGGTCCTCATACACACACCCAAAAACCCCTCCTAAGCAAATAACCCCATCCTCTTGTTACCTGACCTACTTAAAGCCTGAGCTGACAGTCAGTCAGCATAACAAGAGTCTGTTTAATAATAATTCCAGTCTACTCACACAACAAGCTCAAATACTTCCCCTTTACAAAGGTCAAACCACCCAACCATCACAATATGGACTGATCAAACCCTCGACTCTGTCCAATGACCCCAAGCAACTCACACCCTTGTTCCATCTGCTTACCGTAGTAGTAGATACTTAACAAATCAAACAATTTTATTTCCCAAAAATTATGTAAAGTGATAAATAATTAAGTAAAAAAATTTATCTTAAATATATTAAATAACAAGTCCTTAAAATCTCATAATAGGACGAATCGATTTATAACTTTATCTGAACTTAAAACAATTAGTAATATGCCAATATATCCTGAGAAACGTGACAAAGAATTAGACGAAAAAAATTGTAATTCATCTATGAAACTGCAAATCTCTTCTTGCTTCGTTTGTACACAAGTAATAAACAAAAACAAACCACACAAGGGAGTGAAAATAATTGTTAAGTGATTATTAAAATTTAAATAAAAGCACTAACAACTTAAATGTTTCTGTAATTTAATTTGTTTCGTGGTATGTAAGTTTTTTCTAGCCTTGATAGCAACGTACCATTTTACTGAACTGTTAGAAAGTGGGGGGGGGGGGCGCCAAACAATACTTTCGCCTAGGGCGCCCAAAACTCTTGAGCCGGCCCTGAATAATACAAACTTTAAACCCGAATTTTCAGTCTACCTATTACTTACTCGAGAGTGCTACTTAGTTACATAACCGGCTACACCGATGTAACTAACCACAGTTACTTGTGACGTCCGTAGCCGCTGCTTGTAAACATTTCCGACATTGGTAAACCGACACTGTGGGCTGAACATCAAATTTCCAAACTAGGATATAATTTCTTCCCTAGAATTTTCCAGAAATTTCACTCAAATGAAAGGCTACATGTTATCGTCTAAAGGTAGCGAGTTGTAAGGACAACTAAACTTAACTCTTACTTCAAATTCTTTTTATACAAGTAAAACGAGAAATTCTTGTACTTCTATCGAATTATTTTTCCAAATATTCGTGTAAACTGTTCCGATTAAAATCTGCATATTTAATGACCTGAGCCTTGTCTGACCTTTTACCACCTCCCCGGCCTGTGGACGGCAACAGAATTCCGATATACTAAAAGCATATCGGTATTTTGTTCCGATATTATTGTATATCGATTTTTTTGTCGGGTGAATATCGCTTTATGAAAAAAGGTTGTTGAAGACAAATTTTAAAGAGCAATGTTTTATTAAGACTGTTTCCCCAAACATTCTAACAATACAGTCATCAGGTTTACACTTATTTCATTTTCCAAACTAATTTCTTCATCACTTTGTCCTTTTCCTGCAAAGATTAAATAAAAAATAATCCTTCAGTATTACATAAACTTAAAAATATTTCTTTAAGTAAAAAAGTGAAATTATTAAAATTTAAACTAACTAATAAGGACAATGTTTCCAGACTTATTATTTTTGACTAGCTGATCAACACGGTTTCACCCGTGGAAAAACGGTAAAACTATAGGATTCATCATTTTCATGTTTAGGTTGCCATGACAACTTCATAAACGTCTCTGGGTCAAAATCAAATAATATTCGCTTTTTAGAAGCTTACTGTCAAATTTCAAAAAGACTTACGCTAGTTTTAATGCGTCTTAAACCTTCTCATATGTGCATACAATACAGAAAATAAGTTTCAGCCATACCAGTGCTCTAGTTTTCGCGTGAAAAGCGGTCTAATGTGTAATGTTAAGCGTTACCAGCAGAGTGACAGAAATTGAGATAAGGCTTATTGATTCGGATTCTCTGACCTTCAAAACGCAAAAATAACCAATAATTTCATTATTGTAAGCAATGTAGAGACAAAACTCTAATTTTATTTATATAGATTACAGTCTTTACCATGTTTTATTGCAATAAACTCTTAACTAATTTTAACGTTGATATGATGAAAGCTGTAAATAAATGGGTTTTGACATGACGAAGCCGTCTCTTTCTTCGTTCATTCATTCCAATATGACAGTAAAATAAAATTCGGGTAAAATTGAGACTATAAACATGGTATGGAAAAATGTATCAAAGTGTTTTTAAGAAAAAAACACTACACTACACTACTATTGGTTTATTGAATTAATTCTCTACTATTTAAAATTATAAATTTGAAATACTTATACTTGCGATTGAAATACTACAATGGATACTTAAATGTAAGAGATACTTAGATCTAGACATTCAAAAAATTGAGTCGGTGTGTTTTGAAAAAAAATCGTATGTATACTGTATAATAAAGTATATCTAATTAGATAATGACCTAATGACACAATCTTGGATTATTATTTTAATTAAAATGCCAACATAAAAATAATTGTTTGAGTTTGCTTTTTGACTGATTGATAATAGTGCTCATTAATAATGTCAATGAGATATGGTTCTAAAATTACTTTAAGGTAATGACATTTTTAATATTATAACATAAACTGTATAAATCACATAGTGTAGTATTTAAATTTTGACCGTTTTCAGCACGATAAAGGTCGTACATGTCACAATTAATTTCGGATCGAGCTAGCCAGGCTAGTATCAAAACTTCCCAAACCAGTTTCCTGTTTCCTAACTAGAAAGAAATCGCCCATGAAATTCTTAACAGCAACTATTTGATTATGAAAACATCATCGAAAACTCCCTTCTAAACAACTCGAGATATTATTTAGTCTAGTCTATTTCTAATAAGAGTAAAAGTAGTCCAGAATGAAGAGAGTTCTGTTTGCAAAACGTCCTTGAGATGAAAGGAAATATTGAAATATTAATTACTATTACCATTGTCCGTTACCATCATTAGAGGACGACCTGAATAAGTGAAAGATGAGTGTAGGAAGATTGTGGCGCGATCCTGTATTCTTGTATTCTTGTGATTTTGTATTCTTGTTTCTTGTGTTAATCTTGTATTCTTGACTGAGGCCGACATGTTCCATAGACAGGACTGTTAATTAATATCTCAATCAAATCATAGCAAATAATATCCCCACCAAATTTAAAGTAAAAGTTTAAGTGAAACTTCCGTCAAGTCTTTAATTGATTGTGTTTTTTCGTCAGGGTGTCCCAAAACAATAAGTTATCATGGTCCCATGTCTCAGAGCCACCGTGCGGGTGATGCCAGAAGTCACTATTCCTTAGAAAATTCGCTAACCTTCTAGATAATTAATAGGCAAGCATAATTTTTGTGACCCCTTTTTTCAGCCTGTGGGCACTGTATAGGAAAATTCCAAGCAAACCGATAGAATTGTATTTTTCTGTAGATGTTCCATTACAATTTATTATTATTATTGAAACTTGTTGAAAAATTAATTTGAGATTGCAAAAAATCAATATGGGCTATAAGAGTTACCATAATGGTTACGGAATAGCAACGAAATGTACAAAAGCAGTCAAATGTTTTACTAGAGGAATGCAAACCAGAATGTTTTCTAGTTGAATTCCGACCAGTAGACGATCTCTAGTAACTTAAAATCTAAAATAAATAGTCACAAAATGTTATTTGATTCCAGGTTGAACTCCACGTGCACCTGGACTCCTCATGGCGGTTCTCGACGCTGTGGGAGCTGGCGCAGTGAGTAGTATTAACTCACTCCTAGTGAGCGTAACTCATCGACATCGACTTCATGGGTGGATTTGGATTTATACTATATAGGCCATAATCTTTGGGGGTGCCAGCTGACCTCACTAATACCCCTATTTAGAAATCGCCCATTTCAAAGTTTAAGAAGCTATTTGTTTCATTTGACACAACAACCACTTTATACCTTTTATATCCTATAACTCATCAGAATAATAGAAAGTACTATTTCATTTACAATATTATAATAAAAACGAATAGGATAGACCTTCTGTTGTTGAAAATCGCTAAAATGACATTTTGAGAATACATATTATGTAATTTTTGCTTGCAAAGCATATTGTTTGAAAGCCTATTTAAACTTATAAGCAGTTTTGAGTTGTTGGGTAGAAAAAAGGAACTTAAAATGGATTTAACAATGTATGATTTTAGTACAAACTTGAACAAGTAAACAAGTTGAAACAAAGGAATGGGATGAAAACCAAATAAATCAAACCAAATAAAATTTGATCTTAATTACTTAGAACAAAATTAATATATTATGCTAGATAACGTTTCTTATTTCTGCCAAAACCTTTCCAAAAATCAGGGGGTGCTAGGCACCCCCAGAAATCCGTCCATGATCGACATGTTTGGGGGAGGCTGGCTGTGCCACTTACTTAAGGGTGTTTGGTCAAAAATTATTTTTGCAATTTTCCCCCTCTATTTGTTTGTTATATTGGGACAAAATATATACATACAAATATATATATATATAGTTTTCATAACAGATCACCTTTAATGAAGCAATTTTACTTTACCTAAACCATCTAAGGAGCTAGAGTAGACAAGAATTGCTGAAGTGCTGCAAATTAGTGGTCGCAGATATAGCTACTCAAAGATAGGAAATTTGATGCAAACTTCGCTTAAAAATAACCTGTGTAATATAGCCTAATGACGAGTTAAAAAGGTTCAGGGATGGTTTATTGTTACTTTAACCGACATAGAGACGGTAATGTTTCTTTATATCTACATATTTATTATCAATATCCTTTTTACGCAATTATCAATTTTCCGCTCCTCTAGGGGGACGACCCACATGGAGAAAGAAGGAAATCTTTGATGTAAACATAGGTTGAGGTGTACATCAAATAAAAGTCCTTCATTAGTAGAATATGACGAAGCAAATTGGAGCTCAAAATGTTGATTCAAACGAAATTACAGCGATTTAAATTTTCTTTTTACGTAATAATTCAAGGATTTTTGATTATTTCTCATAAAAATTTATTTCAAATACTTTTTACTACTTTAGAAAAAGTATTCAGCCCAGAGGATTTATTATTTTCTCTAAATTTTGAGAAACATTTGTCTCAAATAAAAATACCCCCGTTGCAGCAGACCTGCATACTCAGCGAATTTCAAATGCAAAACAACATACAGTACACCTCGTATTATCCGGACCGCTCATTATCCGGATCCCGGATTATCCGGACCGGTCCAATTGAGAAATAAAAAATAAAGTCACGGCAAAAACATAATTTGAGCGAGTTTACGGGTGAAATTTGACTTCTAAAAGTAAAGTGCAAATGTTATACATTATTGTACGCATTATTTGGAATCACAATAAACAGTTTATTACAGCATTTTCGTGAACGTAGTATTTTGGATTGCTACTTGGGGCGCTGGCAGTAATCAATAAAGGCGTACGGCAATTTTGTGAGTATGTTTGTTGCTGTCATTTGATACGTAATTTCTTAAGAAGAGTTGCTGCAATAAGTTTAGAGATATTTTGAGTTTCGTCATGATTATTTCAAGTTTGAGTTATGATTACTTAATCTTGATAAAGTAACTATTTTAATATGCCATTTTATTCCAAAACTAAACCGTAAGTAAGGTAAAAGTTAACACTATATTCGTATCATTGATAATGAAGTTTAGTTCTTAAATATGTTGCAAAATTAAACGTCCATAAAAATTGAAAAACTAATATGTTGATACAGTCTTGATACAAGCTGTTTCCAGCATAAATTTAGCAGGGGCTCAGGTCCGCGGTCACTATTTAGGCGATATTGTAATGACCTCGGATTATCTGGATTTTTTGCTATCCGGATCGGTGTTCCGCCACATTAATCCGGATAATCCGAGGTGTACTGTATTTCAATCCATCATAGCAAGATTTGACATGTTTTGGTAAGCTCCATAAGAATAACATGGGGAATGAGTATGCAGGTTTGCTGCTACAGGTATAATAAAACTGGGTGGTTTTAATTCAATATTTAGTAGATCTGAACTAGAAGAGAACCAAGAAGCCAAGAAGACAACCACTAGACTTAGAAAACTCAATTTATTTGATGTTCATTGTAGCTATTTTGGTCTACTTTCCCTCCCATAAATGGTTTAGGAAAATTGCTTCCATAAGGGTGATATTTTATATAAACTAAAAAAATGCCTAAATTTTCGACTTCTACGGGAGTAGTACAGGTTTTCCGGTGTTGCAAACTTGGGAATGCCAACGATATATAAAAAATCAGAATATGTTGTTTTAATTTATTGGCCTAGTTGGCCAAAGCGATAGTGAAAACACTCTCATCCTAGTTTTTGCTGCAATTACTTATTTCTTATCATTGCTTAAGGAAGCGCAACGTCAAGATCCCGGGAGTAGAGAGTCTGGGGGACTTGAAGCGGTTTTGCATCTGTGACGAAGCGAAAAGCCTGAGCTACTTTTTGCAGCCGCATCGAGCATTGTCTCCCATTTACAGGTAATATTTCAAATATTTCCTAGAAAAATCATATACACAAATACACAGATGTATATTGTTATAAATATGGTTTTTAAGTGAACTGGTGGACACGCGCGCGCTGCTCAGAAGCTTTTCAGTTTTCGTTCATTTACCTTTTCAAAATGGTCCATAAGCCTCCTAGAGGTTTATTTTAATCAGCAGTTTTTTGAAATTTCTATTCCTGTATTAAACCCTATAAAAGATTAAACAACTTTGAGGGTGTCTAGTGCTCTTTCCTCATGTCTGGCCTAAATTATTGCAATCGGTTCAGAACTGGAGTCTTTAACTGAAGAAATAAAATAAATAAATACATTACACCTAGCGTATGAAATAAGTATAAAGAGACAGAAGATATATTACGATAATTTAGTAATTTTTTTAACAAATATTCCTGATAGGATATGTTTTATTATTTTGGAATAGGAACCATAAAACCTGATGTTGTCCTTGGACCTTTTGGGTTAAAAAGCATTATTGTAAGTCCCAGAGTTAACGAACATCGATCGGTTCAAAATTATATCACAACACCACTGTTTCTTTATGAAATGTTGAAAATTTGTTCGGAATCTATCTTGGATAGACCTAAACATCTATATTTGTACATCTAACACATATAGATATAACTATATAGATAACTATATAAGTTATATAGATAACTATACATATAAGTTATATAGATAAATATGTAACTCCACACGGTTGTAATGAATTTAGAGCATACATTATAGTTTTACCGTATTTATTTTGTCACTTGCTAATGAATATCATATAGTTACAGTGATTACGAGTACATTTTCCTATGTGCTAATCATGTAGAAATAGTTCATTTTAATTCCGTTCATTTATTTTATATTGACAGGGTTTAAGAATATGGCTACTTGCAAACATTGCAGAATAATACAAAACATTAATTACGTGTAAATCAGTGGGAAAATACCTAATGAAATGCGCCTGGCCCTAATTTATAACCAGCTTACCCACTATTGCTGAAAGTTATCAAGTTTTACCGAAAAATAACAATTGTAGATTTGAATCCATTCAAACATATAAGTGATTTAGGAAAAGGTCGTTTATTGACACTCCACTAAGACCCAAACCTGATCCCAAACATGCTTCTTACACCAAGTTTTTTTTTTATTTTTGCGGAGGCTGCGAATGAGCGACTCTGTAGCTGTCAAACGTATCTATAATGTGCTTAACGCTGAGACATTTATCTTAAAAAAAACTCAACTCTTAAGGAAAAAGAACCTACCAGACCAGTCGGCAGTTTTTATATCGAGTTTTTATAAACCAACTCGAGAAGACAAAAAACCTCGCAAAACCATCGGTGTTGAACGGCTTTTAATGGGAAAAGAAGAAACGTTTGCGAGACAACTTTAAGTGTTCCAGTCGCTTATCGCGAGTGTCGACCTTTTTCTATGGCACTGCCGGTTTTATTCTCCATCCATAGTTAGTGCTGGGTCTGTTAATGCAAGTGCGGTCGCTTACGCGAATCCCGGGTAAATAATCGGAGTCTTTTGCATGAGCGCCGCGGTTTTTCTCCATCCGATTCTGAGAACGCAAGTAATTCAATGGCATTTGTTAAGACTGTACCACAAGTGTATATTTTATTTCTTTATTTTATTTGCAATCATATGTTTCTTGAAATTATTATTATTGTTTACTTTTTTTGTGAGAATGAGAGTTTATTGAGTAAAACATTTCTAACTTTAATTTTGTGAATTAATTGAGTAATTATAACAGCATTGATACGAAATGAAAATTATAGTTCTTATCCTCTAAATAAAGCTTACGTCTGTTTAAGAATAAGGGATACGCGCACACAAATTGCTTGTGAATGGTTGTAACTGGTCGTGAGAAAAACTACCAAGCGTGTTTCCCGATCGCGGTTGAACGACGGGAGTGAAACATTGCGATAAGTACGAACGGCAAGTGCTTAAGACGGCAAATGAATTAACACCACTCGCATGTCTTTAAAAATTCAGGTTAAGAAGTTGTAAAGGTTTAAGAGTTAAAAAATTAATATTTTTAGAAATTGCACAAAATTTGTAACTTCTAAATTAAATATTCTTGCAACCATTGAATTTTGCTTGAAAAAATAAAATTAGTAATCCAGTAATTTGAATTATTAGTCTACGTCAACTGGTTGCGAGGATAATTGAAATTTTCGTTTGGCGGTAAAAGCAATACATTGTCAAATGTTATTCTAATGGCAAATATTCAAATCCGATATCTCCGCTGGATGCTAACCGATTCGATAAAAATTTGGTATGTATTTGTGGGATGGTTGTAAATTTATTTTATTTTATCGCATATTTTCTTGCGTTAATGAAGAAAGTATGTATCAGTTTGCTCATAACATTTATTTTTTCTTTACATCATAATCGCTATGACGTTTAACAAGTCAGAAGGCAAAACCTTTCATTCCATGGGCCAACCTGTTGGTCCTATTGGTAAGTTTAGAAGTGAAATTTTGGAGAACTAATTTTACTTATCATTTAAGTTAGACAGGAATGTTAGGATGCCAAAAAATCAGCAAGAATATGTTGGGATGATGGGATGGCAAGAATATCGTCAAAGAGCGTCGGATCCCCATCACGCTCAACTGCTACTAATATGAGGGATTTTTGTGTATAATATTTAGTAAAAGATATTCATAAAACATTTCATGTGGGTTTTCCTTGCAATTATATTTTGGATTTTCCACTAACATAATCGTGAAACCTTTTCCAGTTTAATTGAAAAATCGTTAACGAAACAGCATGTGATGTTCTTTTTTTCGGAAAATATATTTTTTGCATATTTCATCGCTTGTTTCATTTGTAATTGACACTATGTTTATTGTGTTGTTTGTAGTTTACTATATTGAAGAGTGGTAAATTGTGTAAAAAAAGCAAGAGATGTAATTTAGCATTTCATGGTGGAACTAACGTAACTTTTCGTCAACGTTAATTTTGGATTGACAATAAATTTGACCTGACATTAAACTTGTGAGTTCATTCAATTACAAGTTAAAAGAGCGTCCCCCTAGTGTTTGTTGTTGACAGCGGAGACATGGCGGCGGTGGAGCGACTCGCCTACGAGTACTGCCAGGACGTGGTGGCGAGGGGAGTGGTGTACGCCGAGGTCAGACTGGTGCCGCAGAGACTGCCGGGACCCTGGGCTACGACGGTGGTACACTCCTAGTGTTTGTGTTGACAGCGGGGACATGGCGGCGGTGGAGCGACTCGCCTACGAGTACTGCCAGGACGTGGCGGCGAGGGGAGTGGTGTACGCCGAGGTCAGACTGGTGCCGCAGAGACTGCCGGGACCCTGGGCTACGACGGTGGTACACTCCTAGTGTTTGTGTTGACAGCGGGGACATGGCGGCGGTGGAGCGACTCGCCTACGAGTACTGCCAGGACGTGGCGGCAAGGGGAGTGGTGTACGCCGAGGTCAGACTGGTGCCGCAGAGACTGCCGGGACCCTGGGCTACGACGGTGGTACACTCCTAGTGTTTGTGTTGACAGCGGGGACATGGCGGCGGTGGAGCGACTCGCCTACGAGTACTGCCAGAACGTGGCGGCGAGGGGAGTGGTGTACGCCGAGGTCAGACTGGTGCCGCAGAGACTGCCGGGACCCTGGGCTACGACGGTGGTACACTCCTAGTGTTTGTGTTGACAGCGGGGACATGGCGGCGGTGGAGCGACTCGCCTACGAGTACTGCCAGAACGTGGCGGCGAGGGGAGTGGTGTACGCCGAGGTCAGACTGGTGCCGCAGAGACTGCCGGGACCCTGGGCTACGACGGTGGTACACTCCTAGTGTTTGTGTTGACAGCGGGGACATGGCGGCGGTGGAGCGACTCGCCTACGAGTACTGCCAGGACGTGGCGGTGAGGGGAGGTGTGTACGCCGAGGTCAGACTGGTGCCACAGAGACTTCTGGGACCCTAGACCCTGGGCTACGACGGTGGTACACTCCTAGTGTTTGTTGTTGACAGCGGAGACATGGCGGCGGTGGAGCGACTCGCCTACGAGTACTGCCAGGACGTGGCGGCGAGGGGAGGTGTGTACGCCGAGGTCAGACTGGTGCCGCAGAGACTGCCGGGACCCTAGACCCTGGGCTACGACGGTGGTACACTCCTAGTGTTTGTTGTTGACAGCGGGGACATGGCGGCGGTGGAGCGACTCGCCTACGAGTACTGCCAGGACGTGGCGGCGAGGGGAGGTGTGTACGCCGAGGTCAGACTGGTGCCGCAGAGACTGCCGGGACCCTAGACCCTGGGCTACGACAGTGGTACACTCCTAGTGTTTGTTGTTGACAGCGGAGACATGGCAGCGGTGGAGCGACTCGCCTACGAGTACTGCCAGGACGTGGCGGCGAGGGGAGTGGTGTACGCCGAGGTCAGACTGGTGCCGCAGAGACTGCCGGGACCCTAGACCCTGGGCTACGACAGTGGTACACTCCTAGTGTTTGTTGTTGACAGCGGAGACATGGCGGCGGTGGAGCGACTCGCCTACGAGTACTGCCAGGACGTGGCGGCGAGGGGAGGTGTGTACGCCGAGGTCAGACTGGTGCCGCAGAGACTGCCGGGACCCTAGACCCTGGGCTACGACAGTGGTACACTCCTAGTGTATGTTGTTGACAGCGGAGACATGGCAGCGGTGGAGCGACTCGCCTACGAGTACTGCCAGGACGTGGCGGCGAGGGGAGGTGTGTACGCCGAGGTCAGACTGGTGCCGCAGAGACTGCCGGGACCCTAGACCCTGGGCTACGACGGTGGTACACTCCTAGTGTTTGTTGTTGACAGCGGAGACATGGCGGCGGTGGAGCGACTGGCCTACGAGTACTGCCAGGACATGGCGGCGAGGGGAGTGGTGTACGCCGAGGTCAGACTGGTGCCGCAGAGACTGCCAGGACCCTAGACCCTGGGCTACGACGGTGGTACACTCCTAGTGTTTGTTGTTGACAGCGGAGACATGGCGGCGGTGGAGCGACTCGCCTACGAGTACTGCCAGGACGTGGCGGTGAGGGGAGTGGTGTACGCCGAGGTCAGACTGGTGCCGCAGAGACTGCCGGGACCCTAGACCCTGGGCTACGACGGTGGTACACTCCTAGTGTTTGTTGTTGACAGCGGAGACATGGCGGCGGTGGAGCGACCCGCCTACGAGTACTGCCCGGACGTGGCGGCGAGGGGAGTGGTGTACGCCGAGGGCAGACTGGTGCCACAGAGACTTCTGGGACCCTAGACCCTGGGCTACGACGGTGGTACACTCCTAGTGTGTGTGTTGACAGCGGAGACATGGCGGCGGTGGAGCGACTCGCCTACGAGTACTGCCAGGACGTGGCGGCGAGGGGAGTGGTGTACGCCGAGGTCAGACTGGTGCCACAGAGACTTCTGGGACCCTAGACCCTGGGCTACGACGGTGGTACACTCCTAGTGTTTGTTGTTGACAGCGGAGACATGGCGGCGGTGGAGCGACTCGCCTACGAGTACTGCCAGGACGTGGCGGCGAGGGGAGTGGTGTACGCCGAGGTCAGACTGGTGCCGCAGAGACTTCTGGGAACCGAGCTAGCCAAGACCCTGGGCTACGACGGTGAGTATGCTCCAACTCGTCCTCAGGGACGGTTATATCCCCCCCGAAATTTTTGGGGATTCCGGGAAATTTTCTGGAAGATTAATATCCCGCTCATTGGGTGCAACCAAGATAATGATTCAATATCTTAAAATATTGAACTATATTCTTTAAATTACGTTACAGTTATCACGGTTATTACGTTACAGTTTACACAGTATTAGCCTACACATTGGATTATCCCGATAATGTGGTGGAGATCCGATCCGGATCACGAAAATTCCGATTAACGGTTATGATGAAAACAGTGGATGGATGGCGTTCGCGACATTGCCGCCACAGCCATCGCGAGAGATCGGGATACATTAGGTAAAAAAAGTTTCGGATCCCTTCCATAAATGCCACAGCGGGGACATAGCGGCGGTGGAGCGACTCGCCTACGAGCCAGGGCTCGACCTCTGCACCTGGCAAGTTAGTTTTTTGTTTCTAAATCAAAAGAGAAAAGTGGTTAGTTTTTAAAAGAGGAATTAAAATGTCCAAACAACGTTCTGATATAAAAATATGTTATAGTTTATAATTCATACTCCATTAAGATATGGATTTAAATATTTTAATGTCAATGTGCAGCCATCCGTCCTTTGCGAGAGTGTATACGAACATGTGAACGTCGTTGACCATGTGAAGTTTCCCTGCTCCTGCAAGGGTAGTGTGGGATTTTTTTTTAAATGGACAAACGAATATCCTAATATCTATTTCAGGATCTAATATGTATTTCAGTTTAATTATTTACCCTCGGAGATTGGGCATTCTCACTACTACAAAATTCATTCATATTGTGTAGGCGAGGGACCGCACAATCTCCTAGCGGCCATCCACCATATGGCAGAGTATATACAAGGTTCCTACAAAAAAATTAAAACATGAGCTATGAAAATAGTGTGGCTTCTTCACGTAGGAATATAGTTGTTTTCTATTTAACCTTTTCTTATTGAATCTGTATAATTTAAACTAACATAATTTGCAGGTTTGAAAGAGGTGGTGAAGCGAGTGTCCCAGGGCCTGACCAGCGCCCAGCAGGACCTGGGTATCCAGAGCCGTATCATCCTCATCGCCATGTACAACCACCCGCAGTGGTCCACGGACGACACCCTGCGACTCTGCCAGGACAGCTGGGACCGTGGAGTGGTGGGGCTGGACCTCTGCACCTGGCAGACTGACGACCGGCAGATCGGTGAGTCCACACCCTAGGTATCCCGACACAACCACCCGCAGTGGTCCACGGACGACACCCTGCGACTCTGCCAGGACAGCTGGGACCGCGGCGTGGTGGGGCTGGACCTCTGCACCTGGCAGACTGACGACCGGCAGATCGGTGAGTCCTCACCCTAGGTATCCCGACACAACCACCCGCAGTGGTCCACGGACGACACCCTGCGACTCTGCCAGGACAGCTGGGACCACGGCGTGGTAGGGCTGGACCTCTGCACCTGGCAGACTGACGACCGGCAGATCGGTGAGTCCACACCCTAGGTATCCCGACACAACCACCCGCAGTGGTCCACGGACGACACCCTGCGACTCTGCCAGGACAGCTGGGACCGCGGCGTGGTAGGGCTGGACCTCTGCACCTGGCAGACTGACGACCGGCAGATCGGTGAGTCCTCACCCTAGGTATCCTGACACAACCACCCGCAGTGGTCCACGGACGACACCCTGCGACTCTGCCAGGACAGCTGGGACCGCGGAGTGGTAGGGCTGGACCTCTGCACCTGGCAGACTGACGACCGGCAGATCGGTGAGTCCACACCCTAGGTATACCGACACAACCACCCGCAGTGGTCCACGGACGACACCCTGCGACTCTGCCAGGACAGCTGGGACCGCGGCGTGGTAGGGCTGGACCTCTGCACCTGGCAGACTGACGACCGGCAGATCGGTGAGTCCACACCCTAGGTATACCGACACAACCACCCGCAGTGGTCCACGGACGACACCCTGTGACTCTGCCGGGACAGCTGGGACCGTGGAGTGGCGGGGCTCGACCTCTGCACCTAGCAGACTGACGACCGGCAGATCGGTGAGTCCACACCCTAGGTATACCGACACAACCACCCGCAGTGGTCCACGGACAACACCCTGCGACTCTGCCAGGACAGCTGGGACCGCGGGGTGGTAGGGCTGGACCTCTGCACCTGGCAGACTGACGACCGGCAGATCGGTGAGTCCTCACCCTACGTATCCCGACACAACCACCCGCAGTGGTCCACGGACGACACCCTGCGACTCTGCCAGGACAGCTGGGACCGCGGAGTGGTAGGGCTGGACCTCTGCACCTGGCAGACTGACGACCGGCAGATCGGTGAGTCCACACCCTAGGTATACCGACACAACCACCCGCAGTGGTCCACGGACGACACCCTGCGACTCTGCCAGGACAGCTGGGACCGCGGCGTGGTGCGGCTGGACCTCTGAACCTGGCAGACTGACGACCGCCAGATCGGTGAGTCCACACCCTAGGTATACCGACACAACCACCCGCAGTGGTCCACGGACGACACCCTGCGACTCTGCCAGGACAGCTGGGACCGCGGAGTGGTAGGGCTGGACCTCTGCACCTGGCAGACTGACGACCGGCAGATCGGTGAGTCCACACCCTAGGTATCCCGACACAACCACCCGCAGTGGTCCACGGACGACACCCTGCGACTCTGCCAGGACAGCTGGGACCGCGGCGTGGTGGGGCTGGACCTCTGCACCTGGCAGACTGACGACCGGCAGATCGGTGAGTCCACACCCTAGGTATACCGACACAACCACCCGCAGTGGTCCACGGACGACACCCTGCGACTCTGCCAGGACAGCTGGGACCGCAGCGTGGTGGGGCTGGACCTCTGCACCTGGCAGACCGACGACCGCCAGATCGGTGAGTCCACACCCTAGGTATACCGACACAACCACCCGCAGTGGTCCACGGACGTCACCCTGCGACTCTGCCAGGACAGCTGGGACCGCGGCGTGGTAGGGCTGGACCTCTGCACCTGGCAGACTGACGACCGGCAGATCGGTGAGTCCTCACCCTAGGTATACCGACACAACCACCCGCAGTGGTCCACGGACGTCACCATGCGACTCTGCCAGGACAGCTGGGACCGCGGAGTGGTAGGGCTGGACCTCTGCACCTGGCAGACTGACGACCGGCAGATCGGTGAGTCCTCACCCTAGGTATACCGACACAACCACCCGCAGTGGTCCACGGACGACACCCTGCGACTCTGCCAGGACAGCTGGGACCGTGGAGTGGTAGGGCTGGACCTCTGCACCTGGCAGACTGACGACCGGCAGATCGGTGAGTCCTCACCCTAGGTATACCGACACAACCACCCGCAGTGGTCCACGGACGTCACCATGCGACTCTGCCAGGACAGCTGGGACCTCTGCACCTGGCAGACTGACGACCGCCAGATCGGTGAGTCCACACCCTAGGTATACCGACACAACCACCCGCAGTGGTCCACGGACGACACCCTGCGACTCTGCCAGGACAGCTGGGACCGCGGCGTGGTAGGGCTGGACCTCTGCACCTGGCAGACTGACGACCGGCAGATCGGTGAGTCCACACCCTAGGTATACCGACACAACCACCCGCAGTGGTCCACGGACGACACCCTGCGACTCTGCCAGGACAGCTGGGACCGCGGGGTGGTAGGGCTCGACCTCTGCACCTAGCAGACTGACGACCGGCAGATCGGTGAGTCCTCACCCTAGGTATACCGACACAACCACCCGCAGTGGTCCACGGACGTCACCATGCGACTCTGCCAGAACAGCTGGGACCTCTGCACCTGGCAGACTGACGACCGGCAGATCGGTGAGTCCACACCCTAGGTATACCGACACAACCACCCGCAGTGGTCCACGGACGACACCCTGCGACTCTGCCAGGACAGCTGGGACCGTGGAGTGGTAGGGCTGGACCTCTGCACCTGGCAGACTGACGACCGGCAGATCGGTGAGTCCTCACCCTAGGTATACCGACACAACCACCCGCAGTGGTCCACGGACGACACCCTGCGACTCTGCCAGGACAGCTGGGACCGCGGGGTGGTAGGGCTCGACCTCTGCACCTGGCAGACTGACGACCGGCAGATCGGTGAGTCCTCACCCTAGGTATACCGACACAACCACCCGCAGTGGTCCACGGACGTCACCATGCGACTCTGCCAGAACAGCTGGGACCTCTGCACCTGGCAGACTGACGACCGGCAGATCGGTGAGTCCACACCCTAGGTATACCGACACAACCACCCGCAGTGGTCCACGGACGACACCCTGCGACTCTGCCAGGACAGCTGGGACCGTGGAGTGGTGGGGCTGGACCTCTGCACCTGGCAGACTGACGACCGGCAGATCGGTGAGTCCACACCCTAGGTATCCCGACACAACCACCCGCAGTGGTCCACGGACGACACCCTGCGACTCTGCCAGGACAGCTGGGACCGCGGCGTGGTAGGGCTGGACCTCTGCACCTGGCAGACTGACGACCGGCAGATCGGTGAGTCCACACCCTAGGTATCCCGACACAACCACCCGCAGTGGTCCACGGACGACACCCTGCGACTCTGCCAGGACAGCTGGGACCGCGGCGTGGTGGGGCTGGACCTCTGCACCTGGCAGACTGACGACCGGCAGATCGGTGAGTCCACACCCTAGGTATACCGACACAACCACCCGCAGTGGTCCACGGACGACACCCTGCGACTCTGCCAGGACAGCTGGGACCGCGGCGTGGTAGGGCTGGACCTCTGCACCTGGCAGACTGACGACCGGCAGATCGGTGAGTCCACACCCTAGGTATACCGACACAACCATCCCCAGTGGTCCACGGACGACACCCTGCGACTCTGCCAGGACAGCTGGGACCGCGGGGTGGTAGGGCTCGACCTCTGCACCTGGCAGACTGACGACCGGCAGATCGGTGAGTCCACACCCTAGGTATACCGACACAACCACCCCCTGGATTACCATATATCTGGTAATCACACCTGTGGCCAATAGTGACCAAAAGCCGCTAGGGAAGCGTCCTTGTTTTACCCTTTCGGAACCCCTGTTCTCGACCCAGACACCTTCTCAATCTTGTCTGGTCCGATCCGATCAACCGGAAGGTCGTCCTATCCATATCATCGCCGGTATCCTCGTTCATCGAGATCCGCTGAGGAAAAATGACTACATAAGTTGTAGTCATTAAGGGGGTTAGCTGGAGGAAGCAAAAAATAATTCAATAAGTTTAGAAATATGCAGTTACCGAATTATATTAGAGGCTTGGACCTCTAACCACGCCTTTAGGCCTTCTGCCCTTGGCTAAAAATCTGGCAGTAATTTCTATTTTAATCAGTTGCAATAGATCAGTCGGTTAAGTTTGGTTACGCCTAAAATCATTTATCATTGTCTTTGTGTCAAGCCTAATTTTAATCTTCCTTTAGGTGAATTGAAGAAACTTGTCGAAACATGTGATCAGGTCTAGACAAATATGTTTCTCATTAGTAATAACTTCAGGTAAGGTTCATCAAAGCTGTCAATGGTGAGTATTTCTGGCAGACGATCCTTTCCTTTGGGTAAATCCAGTTATCTTTGCTTTAACAGTCATATGGCCCAGTTACCAACCGCTTCCATTTGGTTACAATTCAATCCGTAGATTTTTAACACTCCCCAATTTACGAATCCATTAGGTTCTGTACAATCCTTAGCTAGGGACTCTCTGTTCAAAGCTTTTCCTAACCATCAACCCAAATTAATTATCACTCCACTTGGCAAAAATTGTATTTGAAACCATCACATACCTCTGTGATACCATACATTATTCAAACATAATGATCCAATTCTCGTGTATGATGATTACGACTAGGACTCTGCGCCGTTAAAAAAAAGTTATTGTTCGTGTTACACTATTTAGACTAAAGATTAAGGCATTTATAGGCTACAACTTTCTATAGACGCTGCTTGATAAGGGGAGTCTCAGCTATAAAAATAGAGTAAATCTCACTATAATCCCAATTATGAGAAATACTGTAATACCAATATTTTTTACATTAATAAACGCACCGTTGAGGTGAAAGAAATATAAAGTTTATCGATGCCAACGAAGTAATTGGAGGAAAATAGTCGTACCTTGTATGTTTGATTTCCCAAGTGCGGGAAAACGTCAGGAACCATCACTTTACAAATTATGTTATCGACCGGCCGTGAAAACTCATGTTTTACAGTGATGGGGGTAATGTTTAAGACGCAAAAATGGCTATGATAACCTTGCTTATTTACCGATAGTGAGCAGGCCTAATTTTAAATTGAGGAAACTTGACGTAAATTTGGCGAGTAAGTCACTTGGACTCCGGACATCAGGAGTAGACCACAATTCGTTGAGATTTTTTGAAGTTCTATACGTACTGTACGTTTTTACCGCTTTAGCCTGCACTACAAACGCTAATTTACTGTTACTATAAAATAACTTTTCTTGGGGGGAATCACCGCCAAATCCCATGTCGCGGGTTGTCAATGTCCCCTCCGCGGTTGTCACACACCCCCAAAGATCACCCTAGTTATGCCTTAGGGACCCCCAGCAGAACGTTGCCCCAGGCCCCCAAGATCCTAGTGGCGGCCGAGCGCTAAACACGATGCTGAAGAAGGCCGAAGGCTGACATGCAATCTTCAAAAACAAGGATCATAAGACAAGAGTAAAGTTAAGGAGGCGTCTACCTCAAGTTCCGAGCGCTAAAACAGGGTTTTGTATCTTATTCATTGATCGCTGGATTTTCATATGATTTCCAATATTTTGGTGTCATTTTAATAAGGATAAGTTTTTGTATGTCGTTAGATTTTTAGAGTTTTTGATTTTATCCCCGTTCATTTACAGGAATTGTGTAAATCTTTCAAAAAAAGATAGTTTTTTGTTCGATTTTAAAGTCTAAAAATAACTAAAATCTTAACTAACGACATAAACGCTTTATAGAAAAATAAAAAATGTAGAGACCTATAAAATATTCTGAAAAAGGTGAACCGACTCTCATTTTTATTAAATCATAAAAAATAAAGCTTTTGTCGTCCAGATACGAAACGTCTGCAAGCGTACTTCAGCGCGCTTTAGCCCAATCTTTACAATGTTATTTCGCTCTGTGACGCAGATTTTTAATAAATTGCACTTTTATCAAGGTTTTTGTGTTATTTATTTATTGTGTTATATTTATTATATTTATTGTGTTATTTATTTTTGTGTTATTTGTGTTTTTGTGTTATCAAGGTTAATGTCTTCTTATCGAGGTTCTACTGTATTAAATTTTTGTGGACATTGCCACGACTTAGGCAATTGTCTACATAAAACATAAAATCTGATCAAGAAAGAATTTAATACAGACCTAATAAATTACCATTTAATGAAATCCGTCATATTTATATATTTTGAGTCTGTATTATTCTTTGTGGTTTCACTAAGCGACTGGAGTCGCGCTCCTTTCGGCTTTTGGGGTCGAACAAAGTTACCAAGGACAACTGCTATTGTCTGCTATCAACCAATTAGTAAAACAAGTTTAGCTAAGTTTTGGATATCAAATCCGACTCCGTTTCATGTGAGCAAAACCACAAAAGACTCGTACGGATTGAGTTACAAATTTTGGTATGTCCCGGGTGCCACAGCTTCTCACAGATCGGTTTCCAGTTCTCGTCGTGAAACTTGTCTTGTTTCACAGAAATGAAAATCGGTCTCCAGGAATTGGTATTCACTACAAATTATAAAAAGGACGTTACCGAAAGTGCATTTAAAAAGTGAATTTAAAAAAAGTGCCTTTCAAGGCGGATAACATAACAACCCCACTTTTTCCACGTCTGCTTTACGTAAAGGAAAACCCAAAAAACTCACTTAAAGAAAACACTAAAATGAGACCACTACAGCGTGTAAAAAGTGGGAGCAGATTTCTTGCTCGAGTAACTGGTAATCATAACCTGTAATTATTTACAAACTGATTTGATCAAGGCAAAAATGTTGCCTGCCGCAGATAATTGACACTGTGCGTTTTTGTACAGCCTTATTCAACTTAATTGGATTTCAGTTCATTAATAAACATTACTGTGACAATAATTATAATTTGGAACCGCGGTGGTATGTCTTACATAGGTACTTTTTCACTGTAATAGTATTGAGTATCCTAAAAAATTTTCTTTCACATTTCTGAGGTAAGCCTAAAAAATAATTGGTGCATAAGTTCTATACGTTATAGAGAACGTTAAAGTGTATAGTTTGCAGTTTGACTATACGTTGTACTTCTTTTGGGACTATTCCTCTTTCCCCATAAATTTACTTAAGTTATTAAAATGCCTCTTTCTTTTACATTATCTGTGTCCTAACAAGATTGCACTTTCACTCAAGTTTTTGCGAGATTTTTGAACTCGAATCAGTGCATTCAATGAACACCAATATCCTATATAACATTACTATATGGATAACTATATAAACGTAAAATTACAATCTCTATATATTAGGTATTAATATTTCGTTTATATATTTGGTTTGTCTGGTTGAACTGTTGAAGACTGTTTTTTTTTTCAATGTCCAATATTTTTCCTCACATTGACACATTGGTTCATTGATTTAGTACATTTTTGAAAATAAGTAACTCTAAATTTACGGAGATGATTTTGCGTTTGATATTTTACCTTATTTTCGACTTATTTTCAACTAGTAAGTATCTTGTCGTGGCTGAAGCCCTTCTTTATTTGTGAAGGAAGTATACCTTCATAGCCACCATAAGTTTATATCTACCACACGATTTTGAATATGCAACAACATCGCACGTTTTAATGTAAACAAAGTAGACGTTTTTAAATCCAAATGCTTTTTAAGTGGCAGATATATTATGTTACTTTTCACTTTATAATTAGTTCAAGGAAATTCCAGTTTCCCGAGTCCCCGGCATCACGACCCCCTTCTATCATCCTGCGGCCGCGGCGTGCTGAACGCACACAATTACTTTGCAAACAAATTCTCACGTCATTATTGATATTTTTTATTTTATTTTCGTAAACTGATTCTAATGAAATAAACATAAATTACATTAACATCAAATCATAAACATTAAATAAATAACTCTATTATTAGTAATAATTCTCTATAATATACATTAAAAAGTCGTATTTCACTATTATTTATAATTAATACGTAAGCAAGATTTTTTTGTTATCCCTTTTTCCTCACCCTGAGCAAGAGGAATCTAAGCATACCGTCAGAAAAGTACTTTCCTGTAGATGTGCACAGTACCATTATAATTTACTACAGTTTTTGTGAATTATTGTAAAAAAATAATTTTAAATTATAAGAAAATTTATGATTTGCCATTATTACGGATTATCAACAGAATGTATAAACAAATGCAGTCACATGCTTTTTTGGAGCAATGAGTGGGCTTAAAACTAAACCCAAGTATTTTATGGATGAATTTAGACCAGTGGGCGATCTTTATAGTGAAACTTAAAGGGTCAATATAATCAAATTTTAATATTGATATATTTGATTTAGCAATCAACACTGAAACACTGAAATAAAAAACAAAAGCGCCATCACAAACAAATTGTGCTCACATTATTTCAATAGTACGTGTCCAAGTCCATGTACGTGTGGACCGAGTCTTGTTCGATAGTATTTTATATTTACCAGTTATTCCAATTACTTCAATAAAAAAATTCGATAGGCTAATATTTATATATACGCCTTTTTATTACTCCGTACAATCTTTAGATGTATTCCACGCTGTATTTGTATTCCTATATACTCGGTTCTACGTTCACCTTTCAGTATGGGTAGATGGTTGTAGATTGCAAACATTTACTAATGACAATTAGTTTGTTTGCATTTTCGTTGTTTATTTTTGTAGTAACTCACAAGACCCAATGTCAAATTTTGTATTAGGTTAATGGATTTTCTCTGGCTAAGTAACCTGCATAGAACATGAGTTTTTGAGCCAAAAATAACTTATTTCCAAAATTTGATAGAGATAATTTTGCAATCAAGCAAGCAAGCAAACGCACAAACAGATAGTAATCATTGTTCATATAAGAGTATAGGATAGAGTGCCCTGTGATCTGAAAAACTACCCACAGCGCATTCAAGTTTCGCAAATAGCTAATGGTGTTTGAAGGCTTTAAAATGAAACGTTTCAGTTTTAGAAATCATGTATTTCACCAAATCTACCTAAAAGAATGAGAATATGACCAGACCTTCCTCCAAGAAAAGAATCACAGTCTTTATTATCTTGTCCTTAAATTAAATGAAAATAGTTTGTTAACCGGTACCAAAAGAATAATTATTTTTGAAATTACATTTAACTTTTGTATATTTTATAATTTTATAACAGAATGTGGCATGAATCACATCAGCCAAATACCGTACTCCTAGAGTTTCAGTTACTTATCATTATTTAATTAATTATTACTTATTATAATATGTTTATAAAGACTAGATAAAAAACTTAATACATCCAGTTGAAAATGATTTTAGTGATTAAATGCAAAAGTAAACTCGATTCCACAATCACCTTTCAGTACAGGCTATTTGGGAGATAGCTTTTCTATTACCTTTTCTTGGTACATTTGCTTACAAATATCCATAACAACATGTTATGAAATCATCATGCAGCTGATTGTAACATAATTTGGCTTGTACAATTTGAAATGCAAATGAAATACACAGCTTATTGAAATTCCATACTGAAAGGTGAACAAGGAACTGAGTATATACTCAATTCCACATTCAGCTTTCGGTACAGGCATAGCCATATCCTATTACTAGAGATGGCTATGGTACAGGCCTTATGGGACAATGCAATTCTATTACCTATGTTGGGTATATTTGTTTACTAATATTCATGAAATATTATTATGGAATTATACGCTGATTATAACATAAGCTGGCTAGTACAACTTAAATTGCCAGTTGAAATACATTGATTATGGAAATCCTCTACTGAAAGGTGAACGTAGAACCGAGTAAAGTAATAAAAGGAAATAACAATAAAAATGTAAACAAAAACAAATATCCATCGCATATAGGCCTACCAGTAAAATACATAGCCCTCACTGACTGCCTAACTGACTCACTCACTCATTACTAAATTTCCAACTTCCCAAGTAGGTAAGGAGATGAACTTTTGTACATAGTTTCTTTAGGTCTTAAACAGGACAACTAAACAGTTTTCACATCCATAGAGGTCTGCTCAACAAAGGATAAAAGTATGTGTGTAGAGGTGGTAATGGAAATACTTTGTTTTGATTTTGTTTGACAGTTGCCTGCTATTTAAAGAGAATCAAAAGTTGTTTTTAATGTAAATGCCCGACGATTATAGCCAGTCAATTATTTTGTAACATCAATTGAAAATGAGATTAAAAAGAAAACTTGTGAAAAATATAGAATTATCGGGCAAGCTCAGTTCACCAAGTACTTTGATAAAACACACTGAATTGTATTCCAGATTAAAATAAGCTAAAACATGAGCATGTTTTTTTTTATTATTTACACAGAGATTTCTTGCTAATTCTAAATGCAGTACCACAGAAATACAATTTTTCTTTGAGTTACATGCAATTCGAGTTACAGATGAATTTCAGTTGATTTTAGAGGTAATTTGAGCCAAATTCGAGGTATAGAGGTAAACCAAATGAAATTTCGAGTTTCAGACGTAAAGAATATTCACGTTGGACCGGATATGACTTACAGGGTGGTATAAAAATTCGTAATGTAGTGGTGAACTTCATATTATATCGGGAAATTCCAAATTTAATTTAAGTTATCTACTTAACTACCTGAGTTATTAACGTAAAACTAATTCAAGTAACGCTTGGTTTTTATTTCGGCTCAGGCAGTTTTTCATAAGGGAATCGATAATAATTCAAGTTATTCTCAAATATTTTCGGACATTCACTCACCATAGTAGTCATATTAAACAGTCTGGAAAAAGCAGTGCGTTTTCCAGTATTTGTTTTTTTAACAGTGCGTTTTCCAGTATTTGTTTAATTTTTGTGTGTTTTGTATGACCCCTGGACAGCTGGAAGTATAACTGCACTGACTACTACGGTGAGTGAATGTCCGAAAATATTTGAGAATAATAATCACCTCACCAAAAAAACATGTCATTTAGAAAGAATAATTCAAGTTATCGAGGATTTTGAGTTATTGAGGTTGGAGTTATTGAGCTGCTGTGATTGTTATAAATGTGTGTAGACGAGGCGCCGCTGGACGAGCCGGTGCAGAGACTGATGGAGGAGGCGCGCAAGTGCGGCATCTTCCGGACCATCCACGCGGGCGAGGTGTCCGGCCCCTCGGCCATCGAGAGGGTGAGCAAATCAACTTTCCCTCCAGCCATGGGCAGATTTGAGCCATAATCTTTACGGGTACCAGCTTACCTAACGTATAATCCTTCTTAAAATGCTATGTATTTTGTTCAACAACTACCACATTGCAATTACATTTTATATATGTGCTATATATAAATGATTTGAATTGTGAAAAGAATCAAGAATTAAGAATGTTTTATTGTCATTAGACTATTAACACAGCATGCACAATTTTTCATGCGAATCATCTCATTATTATTCTACAATACAAAATCTACATCATTTCTATTTTTAATAAAGTAACTATCCATTTATGATTTTACCATGAAAGCGGATATGAAAGACTTACTATTATTTATAATCTTTAGAAAATAATTTTGAGAAACCATTTAATGTAATTTCTGCTTTCAAACAGAGGCCTATTTGAACTTATATCGATTTTAAATTTGTTGGTTGAAGCAGACATGAACACTTTGAAACGAGTTTAAAATAAAATTTAGCAGGCAAACAATTTGAAACTAAAGGCTGGGGTGAAAACAAAATAAACTTAACCGAAAACTAAAAAAAAACTTGAACCAAATTATAAAAAAATAAGCTAGAAAACATTTGTTCTGCCACATCCCAAAAAAAAATCAGGGGGTGTCCGGCACCCCCTGGCACCCTCAGAAATCCTTTCATGCCTCCAGCTGCTTTGTTTAGACGATTTTTACTTCTTGCAGTGGATGAGTAAAATAATAATTTGTCTTCCAGCAGGAGTTAAGTGATTACTTTATCTCCCGGTGGGGGTCAAAGTAAACCTGTAAGAAAAACATTAAAATCAATAATTCAAAAATTAGAGCGCCTTTAAATTTCCACGCTGTCGTACAAATATGTTTCAGCTCAATGAATGCAGGCGCTATCAGCTGATTTACTGGCAGGAATAATCAAATCAGATTAACATTAACAACAATCAGCTGTCTAAGAATTAAGCATGTAAGAACGTCGCAACAATCAACTGATCGCTGGTGCATGCATGGTTGCAGCTACCGGATGCAGGCGCTATTAGCAGATCGAAACAAAATGGATATTTGTATTTCTTATTAAGTTAATGAAATACATTTGTATAGGCAGGATATTAATTATTGCAGGTGAGGGAAAAATGGGTGTATTTCGAGAGTAAAGCACATTTTTTTTCCTCGTAAACTCGAGCACCACCAGTTTCACCCGTGAGACAATGTTTAACTTTTCTCACTCAACACATGAATTGGTTTTTTAACTGCCTGAAAACAGCTATACATTTCCTACTCCTGCATGGAGAGGCAAAAGTTATTCCTTTCCTACAATATGTCTACATAATATTTATTTGTGTGTTGAGTGAGTAAAGTTCAACATTGTCTCGAGAGTGAAAATGTTGGTGCCCGAGCTTGGAAGTGCAACAGTTTTCACGAGGAAGAAAATATGCTTTACTCTTGAAATACACACATTTTTCTCTCTCTTGCAATAATAAATAGATATAAATTTATTTTAATAACTCCAGTTAATTTGGATGTTTAGATGGAATGATTTCAGTAGGGAAATTCACTTGCAACAGATAGGAATTCGAGATCAAGATTTGCCCTTAACCCGAGCAAAACAGGGTGATCTCCTCCCCCTAAGATTTGTTGATGCGACGCCATAGTTAATTTTACACAGTTAGTTCTATTTTCATCATTGTAGTATTTGTAGTTTTAACACTATAAGTAAACAAATATCTCTCCTGTTTGTCAGGCGGCGTACCAGCTACGCAGTGACCGGGTGGGCCATGGGTATCACGTTGTACAGGACTCAGAGCTGTACGCAAGATGTCTGAAGGATCGAGTGCACTTCGAGTGCTGTCCGTACTCCAGCTACCTGACTGCCGCAGTGCCCAAGACAACGGCCAAACATCCGATATTCAGGTGAGTCTGTGACGTGAGGCAGGGGCAAACCCAGGGGGGATAAAAGGGATACATCCCTCCCGGAATTTTGGTGAACAGACATTTTTGACGACAAGACAACGATTTTCGGGTACCGCGTCACAACAACCATTTTTGTCTAACGCGACGTGAAGACGATTTGCGTCTAACGCAACGTAAAAGACGATTTTTTTTTACCGCAACGCGTAGGCGATTTTCGTCTACTGCGATGGAAGACAAAGATATTTGTCTATTGCGACATTGATATTCGTCTACCGAGACGGCCACATTCGTCTACCGCGACGCTATTCTCGTTTACCGTAACGACGATATTTTATCTACCGCGACGACAACTTTCGTCTACTGCGACGTGATAACGATTTGTGTCTACCTCGACAATGATATTTGTCTTCCTCGACGACTATATTCGTCTACCATGACGCGATACTCGTCTACTGTGGCATCTACCACAACGACGATATTCTTCTACCGTGACAAATATATTTATCTACCGTCACATTAATATGGGGTTTTGTGAGTCTGCCTAAATACCCCCTTCCCCCTTCTTATAACATATCCCCCCGAAATTAAATCCTGGGTTTGCCCCTGACGTGAGGCACCGAGATGTCTGAAGGATCGAGTGCTGTCCGGACCCCAGCTACCTGACTGCCGCAGTGCCCAAGACAACGGCCTAACATCCGATATTCAGCTGAGTTCAGGGGTGATTTAGTGAAGTACAAACACCCATCCCCAAAATTTGCAAAATAGGAAAATTTGCAAATTATTTTTGCTTAAAAAATTCCATACCTTATACCTTATACCTTGTAACTTATATTTTAACATATAAAATTATTTTTTATTAGTTTAATCTTTGAATCAACTTTTTGGGCATAGTTCTTCAAAAATTTACCAGAACACTATTAATTAGAGGAAAACTTACTGTAAATGTAAATTAATTTTTATATTTTCAACAAATCCAAACATAAAAAGATTTTACAAATTGTTTTTATTTATTTAAAGTTAAAATAGAAGGTGAAGTAATAATAATACATACACAATATTAAATTGCCTTATAAACATGATGACTATAGACAATATTGAATATTGATATTAAAATTGAGTTAGTGTCAAAATAGTTTCATTTTAGATTTTGGAGGCTGTTTCACACATGTTTACACCTTGATTCAGGGCCCCCTGGCCTTGGAGGCCCCGGGGCACTAGCCCTGGCCTTGGAGGTCTTGGGGCACCACCCCCTGGCTTTGGAAGCCCCGAAGCACCACCCCTGGCCTTGGAGGCCCCTGAACACTAACCCTGCCTTGGAGGCCCCGGGGACCCACCCCGGTCCTTGAATGTCCTGGGGACCCACCCCGGCCTTGGAGGCCCCAGGACACTACCCCTGCCTTGGAGGCCCTGGAAACCCACCCCTGGTCTTGGAGGCCCCGGGGACCCGCCCCTGTTGCTCCTGTAGAAGTGGCCCTGATCAAAAGAAAAGCTGGCATCAGGAATGTTTTTCCATACAACTGACTGTTTCCAGATCATCCCATAGGTTTCAAAGTATTCGCTCAATAGGTATTGATTGGTTTTCGAAGAGCTCATTCATAAGAAAAGTTCATGTACCACTACACCACTGGTTTCAAATCAACAATTGACTGAACGACTGGTTATGCTTGCAGATTTGCTGAGGACGGGGCCAACTTCTCGATATCCTCCGACGACCCGACGCTCACCGGTCACTACCTCGACGGAGACTACGAGCTCGCCAGGGGCTTCGGTCTGACGGACCAACACCTCGCGCAGGCGGTAAGATCGGGAACGCACAGTCGAACGCATCCAATAAAATAAGCTTTAGTTTCTAAACCCGCGACATGTAGACTAAAGTTAGATATTTGTGATTTCAAAATCTGCCACATCCAAGACAGCCAATAGCATCACTTGTACATAATTCTTTTTGTTTTTGTTAGGTTGCCACCACCTATTTCTCTCCCGGGAATCTTTTCAGTGTAGCCAAGTCACAAAAAACACAAACACATAAACACAAACAATGTCCCTGGATTGTTCGTGTTTTTGTATTGTGTTTGTGTGTCTTCAAGTGACTTGACTAAACTGACAATAAAGCTTAGATAACAATAGGTGAGAGTAAACCAACAACAACAAAAAGAGTTACATAGATTCAAAACCATGTCTTTCAAAAGTTGAACCTCCTTGTTTTCTCACATGACTAACCAGGATTCTCTACGAGTCTCTGGCAACAGTGACGCCTGATATCTAACCCTGCAAAGTCCAGGTTTTCATAAATTTAGCGAACTACTGTCAGATTTTTTAATGCTGACTCCAAATTTAGCATCATTTTGTATCAAAACCCACTATTTGTCATTGTTAAAATTGGTCAGCTTAGTTTTAATAGTCGCATCGCCACCCCACATAGTCACATTCTTTCTATCAAAACCCCTATAAATCCAAATTTTAAACCCCCTAACCCTCCAATTTAAAATTTTTTTACCTACAACAAAACTGTTTGTATGCTCTATTTCTTCTATTATTTTTGTTTGTCTGCTGAGTAGCTCTATTAAAAAGCATTAGGTGATCTTTTGTTGTAAAAATACCTTATTCTGTTCACAGACTCATTTGTGACAGTTTTGTGCTTTTCTTAAGAATGTTTGCTGGGGGATTTTGTGGGTTTTTGACAGGCACTGAAATGCAAGTTTTAAACATGTGCAAAAATGCCTTAGTCCAAAAAAATAACTGTCTATTTTCCAGTATGTGCTCTCCCCAGAGTCATGACTTCGGACTTCAATAGTTCCAAGAAAGGGAAACTCAAGATGTCAATCTAGTCCAACTACATTGGCAACTGCACTGGGGGTTTGGGAGCAGGGTTTTATGGTGTCTCACAAAAAATTCCCACTTCTGTCTAACAAAACAGTAGATTAAAAATTAGTAGAATATGCTAGTGTGCGCTACTGTGATTTAATTTTAAATTTATTTTTATTGTTTTGTTGATAATTAAAAAAAAAATTCTATTCCTGCCTTATAAAGAGGGGAAAATAAACAGGTAAATAAATCTAGAGGGGGACAGGGGTAAATAATTCTAGTTTTTGCGAATAATTAACAAGATATGCATTTTTTTACAGAATGTGAATGCTGCAAAGGCAAGCTTCTTATCTGAATCTGAGAAGAATCAACTTGTGAAGGATATATGCAAATCTTACGGTTTAGAGGATTAGCCAGGGATTCTCTGCCTGCTTCACTTGCCAACAATATGTGATTTAATAGCTTTTCTTGCTTACA
Organism: Flexamia atlantica; assembly: GCA_035578135.1. Classification (NCBI taxonomy): domain Eukaryota; kingdom Metazoa; phylum Arthropoda; class Insecta; order Hemiptera; family Cicadellidae; genus Flexamia; species Flexamia atlantica. Next base: position 2,975,992 of record JAQJVK010000001.1, read on the forward strand.
TTGAAGACAAAATACCGTCAAATCGGTATGAAACTAAAATAAACATTAACAATGGAAAAAAGACTTTTCATACAAATTCCCTTTTTCAGCTTTGTTTTTATGTAACTGTGGAAATAATAAATCAATAATTATACAAGATTATGTTCTGAAAATCATTCTGTTGGAATTAATTTTCTGACTTACTAACTTTTGACCATTTAATCAGAAACGTCAGACATAAGTGTCTATTTATAAATGTCTGTTTAAATGTGTGAATGCATAGGAGGTTCGATCACTGTTATGAAAAAAAGAAAAGTGGTTTAAGATACCAAAGTAAATGACAGTTTTGGTGTAACTTTAAAATTTCACACTGCAGAATATTCCTTAAAAGGTTATCGTATCACAGTTATCTGGTTCAGAATCACCAGCCTACTCTGAGCTTTATTCATTCATATTTTGGAGAGGAGAAACACTCTTTGAATTTTTATATATATATGTCTGTTAACACGATAGCAGCCGTAAATATGGTCCGATCATCATGAAATTTGGTACAAACGTGTAAAGTGGTAATCACTCAGATGAGTTTGTGAACCAGCCCGATTGGACCACAGGAAGGGGGGGGTAAAGGGGGATAAACTCCCCCAAAAATGGGTTTTTTGAGTTTTTTACATAGAAAAATAAAATTTATCAAATTTTTGTTGGCACCATTGAATTCAACTCAAAAAAACAAACAATTTAGTATTTTGAGTCACCGCTCTATGTCCATTGGTTACCGAGGTATTGAAAGTAGTAAACACAGTACGTTGTCTCAATGTTAACCTTATGGGAAATAAGTAAAATTCTATATCTCGCTTATTTCTCAACATATATTGATAAAACTTGGTAAATGGCTTCTTCTAGTTCAAATCTATTAAATATTGAATTCAAACCAACCAGTTTAAAAATACCTGTAGCAGCAAACCTGCATACTCATTCCCCATGTTATTCTTATGGAGCTTACAAAAAACATGTCAAATCTCGCTATGTTGGATTAAAATATGTTGTTTTGCGTTTGAAATTCGCTGAGTATGCAGGTCTGCTGCAACGGGGGTATTTTTTTATTACCAAGTCCCATTTTTAAATACTTTTGAAAAACTGCAGCATCTAGAGTTAAAAATTTACATCTGATGTTTTTGATAATATCATTGACTTTGAATGTGTACCTTTCTAATATTTTCTGTATGGATTAAGCATGCCCTTGCAAAATTCAACTCGGTATGTTAGTTTTACTGACTTACAAACTGTAGTTACTGCGGTATACCTCCCTCTTGAAGAACTGATACATTTGTTTATGTTTACGATTTGCATGCCAAAACATGGAGCCAAACTCATTACATGGCAGATTTAGCCAAGAATAAACGACATCAAACAGGTAACAATGGTCGAAGATTGGACTGCGGCCAGGCTCAGTGTTGGTAAATAAACTGATGCAGAAGAATAATGATAAAGCTTCAAGTGTTGGCTTGAACTGGAATTTTTTTGTTGGAAGGATATAAATGACATAATTTAATAAATTTTGATGAATTTGATAAAATAGTGTAATTATTTCCCCCCGATCCCTAATTACAATTTTGGTTCAAACCAGTTTTGTTGGTAAAAGATTTAACCTGATTCTCATGACTGCTACGATGAACAAGCAATACTCTAATACGATTAAGGTAATGTTTGCAGCTTTGCTATTAAAAATAGTTAGGTACAAGAAATCAATTAAAATCTTGGATTTTATACAGATTTTTCAAAAGAGAGATAAAAATAATATATATTAATCACTATTCATATAATTATACAATTTTTAATTTTAAAATTGTTAAGAATTTATAGTTTTATTAAAATATTCATTGGTTTGGTGGCTCAAAGAATTAATTTTAACTGCTTTTTATGGATGACTAGTCAATTAACTGTCAAAAAGAACTAAAATAGTCTTACTGGAGTTCATAAAAAAGAAAAAAAACTCTTGCTCTTTTTTCTTTTTTAGTGTTTAAAATTTTAGTTGCTAGACCTTCATTTATATTCAAAATTTACTACAGCTTAGCCGCTACAAAAAGATAAGATTGTGATGTCTAATTCCTTTTAGCGAATTTCCCCTATAGGGAATTAGCGAATTTCCCCTATAGGGAAGAAGCTATTACCGTAGGTCTCATGGTAAGACTTAAGCCCGAGACCATGATAACTTTTTTGTTTTGGGGCCACCAGAAGCAAAAATACCATTCGTTCGAATTTTTATATATATTGTGACGTTACAACATCCCGTCACAATAAAAATTAACTTAATTATTCTAAATTATCTACCACCATTATAACTTACGACTTACCTTTATTATGTTTATTGTAAATATAAACAATAACCTCACTTATAGTTTTGACATTTCTAACCATATGACATTTGAAGTAAAATTTCTTCCTCACTCGGTCGCGGCACTACACGAGACAGACCGCCAGAAGGAATGAGTCAGTTTTTTCGTTCATAGATTTCTATCTGACACGTACGAATTCAAATGACCCCCACTTTTAAATACAAATTCAAGGTAGAAGAACTCGGCAACAGCTGGTCTCCAAAACCGAAAGGTAAGGACTCTCGGCTTAGCTGGACTTCTCTCTTCAACTTATTGATAATCGGCGATCAAGCTGTTTCAATAAGAATTCCCAAAATAAGATTTGGTGATAATCGGCGACTAGCTGTTTCACCTAGTCTTACACGGAAAATTAATTGAATTATAATCGATCTTAAAATAATAAAAGAACGTCCCACATTTAATTCATTTCATTTCATTTTAATAAATATCCTATTTTGTTAAATAGAATTAAGAAAGTTCAATAAACTCAATTATGTTATTATAAAATACCTTTTCATCGAGTATAAAACTTAAATAAGGTTTAGATAGTTTGAATTGCCGTTGGCAAAGAACCCTACCCTGAGATCAAACTAAAAAAAAATAAGTAAATAAAAGGATAAAAGGCAATTTTAATAATTAATTTACCACACTTGGTACATTTCAATATATCTATCTATATATATATCTATATACAGTGTGTAAAAAAAGTCTGTCCCCCCCTCCTTTATTTTTTTGTTTGTTAAGACAAACAAATAACCTTTAGGGAATCATACTAACTTAACCCAAATTATTTTTTGACGTTACCAAAAATTTTGAGTGTCCCCCAAAAATGGGGGATTTTGGGGGCAACTCAAAATTTTCAAATGCAAACCCCTTTTGAGTGACCCCTCATTTTAAAGAGCTTTCAAAAAGTAGATGAATGGTGAAAATTGGAGGTCTCTAACGTGTTTCTATCCAAATTGACAGCTTGTCAAAGTTTTGAATACAACACATCCTTGAAACCTGGTGTCAAGAACATTTGGAGTTTTAATTCACCTTTGGTGATGTAAAAATGAAACGAACCTTGGAAAAATGCTGTTAATTGAAAAAGTAGTCTCTTTTGATGATATTTAAAATTTTAAGTGTCCCCCAAAAATGGGGGATTTTGGATTTTGAATACGACTTCTAGAAACTTTGACAAGCTGCCAACTTTGATAAGAACGCGTTAGCGACCACCAACCTCCACCAATCGCCTATTTTTTAAAAGCTCTTTAAAATGATGGGTCACTCGAAAGGGGTTTGAATTTGAAAATTTTGAGTTGTCCCCAAAATCCCCCATTTTTGGGGGACACTCAAAATTTTAAATATCATCAAAAGAGACTACTTTTTCAATTAACAGCATTTTTCCCAGGCTCGTTTCATTTTTACGTCACCAAAGGTGAATTAAAACTCCAAATGTTCTTGACGCCAGGTTTCAAGGATGTGTTGTATTCAAAACTTTGACAAGCTGTCAATTTGGATAGAAACACGTTAGAGACCTCCAATTTTCACCATTCATCTACTTTTTGAAAGCTCTTTAAAATGAGGGGTCACTCAAAAGGGGTTTGCATTTGAAAATTTTGAGTTGCCCCTAAAATCCCCCATTTTTGGGGGACACTCAAAATTTTTGGTAACGTCAAAAAATAATTTGGGTTAAGTTAGTATGATTCCCCAAAGGTTATTTGTTTGTCTTAACAAACAAAAAAATAAAGGAGGGGGGGACAGACTTTTTTTACACACTGTATATATCTATATATCTATATATATATATATGTGTCTGTTAGCACGATAGCGGCCGTAAAAATGGTCCAATCTTAATGAAAATTGGTACAGACGTGTAGAGTGGTAATCACTTGGACGAGTTCGTGAACCAGCCCGATCGGATCACCGGAAGGGGGGGTAAAGGGGGTTAAACCCCCCCAAAAATGGGTTTTTTGAGTTTTTTTACATAGAAAAATAAAATTTAACGAATTTTTGCTGGCACCATTGAATTCAGCTCAAAAAAACAAACAATTCAGTATTTTGAATCACTGCTCTATGTCCATTAGTTACCGAGATATTGAAAGTGGTAAACACAGTACATTGTCCCAATGTTAACCTTATGGGAAATAAGTAAAATTCTATATCTCGGTTATTTCTCAACATATCTTGATAAAACTTGGTAAATAGCTTCTTCTGGTTCAGATCTACTAAATATTGAGTTAAAAACACCCAGTTTTAATATACCTGTAGCAGCAAACCTGCATACTCATTCCCCATGTTATATTCTTATGGAGCTTACCAAAACATGTCGAATCTCACTATGTTGGATTGAAATATGTTGTTTTGCATTTGAAATTCGCTGAGTATGCAGGTCTGCTGCAACATGGGTATTTATCAATCCCTGGACATTCTTTTTACTAAATGAAGATAAACTGTACTGACTTACATTCTGGTCAGTCTGGGCCAGTGAATCAAGCTATTAAATTGTTTTTTTCTAGTCGGGAGTACGTTGAATTGCACTTTATTTATGGATTCTCTAAAGGAAATGCTCGAGCGGCCCAGAGGGAATGCTCCAAATAAAGTAAGAAAGGCACTTTCACACAAGGTCACTTTGAGGGCTATGAGGGAAAGAGAAATGAGGTAGTTTGTAAAAACTTAGCGTAGATTCTAGTTAATTTGGGCAATTTATACTTAAATTTAGTGTTTTATGGTTGTGGTAAAAAATAACTAATTTTCAGGTTTTTACTTTTGTTCGGTGTTATGTTTCTTGTTTTTATCATAGTGCAATAATGTGTGTATAGTAAAACATTTACGAAACATTCTGTTTTATTCCAATTTTTTAGGGGCACCATGCTTTCCTGTACTCAACATGCAATTTTTCAGGTATGAAAATTTTAAACACACCATTGTATTATACCATTTTAAAGCTTATTAAATGGGAAAGTTTTTAATAATATTTGACAGTATCAGAAGGTGTTTATAAAAAAAATTCTGTATGTTTGTTTCGTTTGTATTTTTTAACTATTACTTTTTTTTAATTTAACAAGCAGTTAAGGTTAATACAATGCAATTGAGAAGTTATAATCTGGATTATTTCTAAAGAAAATTTTATGTAGATTCCAAAAATGTTATAAAGTTGCAGAAAAATATATTAGTAGTTGTGAAAATTGAGGCTAAAAGTGAAATTACACAGATTTCGCAAATAATCTAAAAATGCAATAACTTCATGTTTTTTATTGAAAATTTTGAAAACAATAATTTTCTTGTCACATTTACTTAGTACTTTCTCCAAAAAAGTTTTGTCACACTGATGACCAGCCACCCTGTATGTTGAAATCCTGATATATTCTAGCCCCTGAGCTGTTTTATGAGTAAATTATTTATAATTTATGAAAAAAATACAATTTTCATTATAAAGGGCAGTTATTTTTCTTTATTACATATATATTTTGGAAAATTATATATGTAGTTTTTTTTAATGGTGTTGTTTACATCGGAAGCCCCAAAACGGAAACTTTCACCTCCGCCAATCGAAACACTGAATTTAGGCTCGAAATTGCAATGCCTCATTATTTGTAATTGTCATTAGTGTTAGAAGGCCTGAATCTGAAGCAATCGTAAATCAAATGACCTGTCTTCAAACAGATTCTCTGAGCCAAACTCCCGCTGGAAACACGAGAAGCTAGTCGAGACTCCAGCTGGAAGCTAAATCTGGCCTGAACAGACGACGCTAATTTACGCAATCAGCTGTTACTGTTCACAACGCCTGATTCTATTCTTATTCCTTCTCTCCTATATGAACATAAGTGAAAATATTTCTCTTGCTGCAAGTTCTACTCTTGAATTTGTGTCGGACTTCAATTATTAAGATACTGAAAAATGAATCAATTAGTCTAAGAGTGTGTATAGAATTGTAAAGAAAATGTTTTATTGTGAAATGTTAAAATTGCACTCAGGGATCTTCCTATTATCTATTACCTTATTAATGTGTTGTTATGATTAATATGAAATATTAATTTAAGATTCATATGGGACTTCACATACAAATCAACTGCAAGTACCAACACTTCACAGAGGCGGATTTGGAAATTTGCCACCCCTGGGCTATACAGGGGGGATAGGGCAGCGGGGATTTCCGGCTCGCCAAAAGTGGTGACCTTTTTTTTTTTTACTCGCTCGCGTGCTTTTTTGAACTCGTACCGAAAATTTGAAATTTTTATTTATTTTTTAAATTAATAAATTTTATTAATTTTTTTTAATATCCTTTCCATAAGAAATACATGTAAATTTGAGGGTAACTTAGATGCCCAATTGGGCAACACTTTTTTCGCCTAAAGGAAAATTAACAGCATTCAGGAAATGTTGTCAATATTTCCTGAATGCTGTTCATTTTCCTTTAGGTGAAAAAAGCGTTGTCCAATTGGGCATCTAAGTTACCCTCTAATTTACATGTATTTCTTATGGAAGGGATATATTTTTTAATATTAATAAAATTAGTGCTTACCTTGTAAACAGTTGGACCAAAGTAGACATATTATATATTTTTCTTGCAGGAAATTTCATTTTCCTTAATTTTCAAATTTAATAGGGAATACTAAAAGTTGATAGTTTTCAACATATGTAGGAAAAACAAAAAAATTGTACCTTTAGGCCCTTCTAGCCCAGCCAGCTCAAGGGCTAAGGGCAGGGACTTTTGATATGTTTTCCTCCTAACTAGTCCAAACAAAGTTACAAAGTCAAAAATTGTGATCCATGCAATTCCCTCTATACCTCTTTTTGTGCATTCATTGCCTGGGCTAAAAGTAAAGACAACTTTACATGTAAAAGGCCCTGAAAAACATAAACAAAGTTTTAAAAGTTTAACAGAAACATTTCATTTAATCACATCAGCTGAGGTGTAGCTGTTTAGCTGAAAATTTGTTGAGTTTACAGTTTTTGCCACCAGCCCTATTTAATGTACTCAATAATAGAAATCTACACTCTGTTTCTACATATTACCTAAACACTAGGGGTTTTATTTTGTGATCAAGACTCCTCCATCAGTTCTGAACATAATTTAGTAATTTTGTGTCGTTGGGAATAAGAGCTTGGCAGTTATGTTTGTCAAGTTTCGCAAAGGAAATACGTTTACAAAGGTTAGACATAAGGAAAGAGCCCTAGACATTGACAATACCTGTAGTAGACTGCCGAGAACCTGAAAATTAGTTTATCATACTGTAGTTTTTACCGCAGTTTTAGAAAATAAACTGACATTTAAGTATTGTAGGTACCGCTATGAATAATTGGCCTGTGTCATTTTTGGGTTAACGGTGTAGCTGTTTCTGCCTGATTCAGCTTTCACTTATTTGCGTAAAGTAGATAATAAACGGTATTGGGCGTCTTCCCCGTTGCAGCTGACCCGCATACAATGCAAAAACATATTTCAGTCTAACATAGCAAGATTTAACATGTTTTTGTAAGCACCATAAGAATAACATGGGGAATGAGTATACAGGTTTGCTGTGACAGATATGTTAAAAATGGGTGGTTTTAATTAAATATTTAATAGGTTCAATTCAATTTAATTCAATTCAAATAATCTTTATTCATGCAGACAGTATTTACAATACATAGAATAATGTCAAGAAAATAACATAGCTAACTAAAACTGTCTCTAACATAAATAATACAATTTTAATAAAGTAATCTTTTTAATTTTTTTAGAGTTTTTTTACAGAATGTTTAGTAAATTTAAAATTATTTTATGTTTTACCTCTTAAATTCCAGAATTCTTGAAATGAGTAAAGGGATTTTGTTAGCAAATATTCCTTTATAGGAGGTCTGAAGTAGAAGAACCCATATATCAAGTTTTATCAAGAAATGTTATGTTGTTAGCCTCCGAATCACTGAATAGTAACTAATAATGGTGTAAATACATTGTACTGTCAAAGTGATCCTTTGTAGTCTTATAGGCTACTGCAGTTTCGACCTCATTGAGATCTTCTTCAGGCAATAATGGACATCAAATTCATTCCAGTGGAAGTTGTCAGGATTGATAAAAAACCATCATAGCTAGTCTAGACTAGCCCTCCATGCGTGTCGCGTGTACCAGTACCGGAATTTTAATTAAAAAGTCGATGTTTGTGTGTTATGTGCGTCTGTCCGTTCGTATTTCGTGTATATGTGGAATGATGGTTTTTTATCAATCCTGACGACTTCCACTGGAATGAATTTGATGTCCATTATTGCCTGAAGAAGATCTCAATGAGGTCGAAACTGCAGTAGCCTATAAGACTACAAAGGATCACTTTGACAGTACAAGGTATTTACACCATTATTAGTTAAGAAATGTTAAGAAATTAGGAAGATATATAATTTCTTTTATTTCCCATAAGGATGACATGGGTACAACATACCGCGTTTACCACCTTTAATATCTCAGTAACCATTAGACACAGAGCAACTAATTGTTTTTTTCCAGCTGAATTCAATGGTACTAATAAAATGTTTTTTTTTTAATTTTCATATGTAAAAAACTCAAAAAAAACCCATTTTGGGGGGTTTATCCCCTTAACCTCCCTTCCGGTAGTCCAGTTGGACTGGTCTATCTCGTCCGAAAGATAACCACTTCACTTGTTTGTACCGAATTTCATTAAAATCAGACCTTATTTACCGTTGCTATCGTGTTATCAGACATATATATGTATAAATTCGAACAAATGGTGCCTTTTATTTCTGGGGGCCCCAAAACAAAAAATTTATTATGGTCTTGAGCTTGTCTTACAATGTGTACTGCGATAACAGCTTCTTCCCTATAGGGGATATTCGCTAAAAATATACACTTACCTTCGATAAATACACTTTAAAACTACAATATTTCAAAACAAATTTGCACACTATATAACATAAACAAATGTGTTGTTTTTTTTAAACTAATTTGTTGTTTTTAATTGTTTTGTTTGTAAATCATGTTCAATACAACTTTTGTTTTTGAAACTCAGACTTGTGTTTTAAAACTTGTTTTACAACAAAAGTTTATAAAACAAATGTTTCCTTTGATCTTTCCGACACGGCTCGGGAAACCTGCAACCTGTTTTAAACTACGATTTTTCGGTTTTAATACACGCTTGTTGTACAACTTGTTTAATAATTTTCATTGCTTTATTAAACATGTTCAAACCAATTAGAATAATTGGTTGTACTACACAAGTTTATAAAACAAGTTTTATAGTGTAAACGCGGCTTTACTTAACGCATATTAATATGCCCCCAGAAAGCTTGGTTATATTTGAAAGGAATTGTTAAGAGTTGTATTATTAGTTCAAAGGGTTAGAATTGAACTAATAACCCCCATTCATTCTCCCGCGTCAGTAACCAAGAAGTGTGGTCGGGATCCCAACTTCTCCCACTGAACGCAAACTTATCGAGGAAATGCAGCATGTTTGGAGTGCTATCGGGGCTAACTATTCATTACACACGGATTAACACATGGTCTTGGCCCTCGCAGTGTTGCCAGTTTGCAGAAATATATTTCCCGCTTTACAGAATTAGGTTATGATGACGCGAGCGAGTTATTTTCGCCCGACATGTTTCATCTTCCGAAAGACTATTTGTAAAACTTTTCATCTGTCAACAATCTTTTTACAAACGGCTTTCTTTGAACAAACAGCTTCCATGCTGTAAGTATTCTACTGACCAATCCATACCCACAATCTCAAGGTGCTCAGCACTGTAATAAATTCTGAGACTCCAATCACGTTTCCTTTCACCTTAATTTCTGATTAGTATGAAATACAGTTTGTTGTAATCATTATTTAAAATATTTAACCGCTAACTTATTTTTTGGAGCGAGAATAAAAAGATTTTGTTTGACAACATTAAAAATTCAGTTGATAAAACAGTGTTAAATTACATTCACATGGGAAAAAGCCTCTCGCTTTTATAAACTTTAATAATGCACACTGATCCTGAAAAAGTCTTAAGCAATCAACAATAAACCAACCAATGAGAACTAGGATAAGGATAAGAAGCAAATAAAATTAAGAATCTTTAAAATAACATGGGGAACCCCCCTTACGTCTCATTACGTTTTTTGTACAAAATTACAACTTTATAAAACTTTATAAGTCATTAAAAATATATTTTATACATAGATGCAATTAGTTATAACAACAAACAATACAACAATAACAATTTATCTAAAATCATTATAATTAATCCATTAAAATGAATAGGCCTATTATAGGTTTATAAAAATATTTGGAAAGGCACCTCTCTATGACATGAAGGCTTATGAGGATGTCATTAACGTAACATTAGTGTCATTAATACCATTAGTGTCTTGAGAAAGACACTTGATTTTATAAAGTTAATAAAAGTTACAACTATTACAGATACCACACCAAACAAATGTAAAAACATGTAATAAAATTGTCCTTAAAAAATTTCCCAAAAAATTGATAGCATAAAAAGTATACAACATGAAAAGCGTACAATAGTTAAGTATAACACAAAACTAGTAAAATAATGTATGGTAATTTGAAGTAAAAACGTATGAATTATAACTCATTACACTTAGAGCTGAACGCAAAAAAATAAAAAAGAACATTAAAGAAACTAAGCAAAGAGAAACTCAGGATTCTCAGAGACAGAAGCCAATGGGCGCACCAATATTCCACCGCAAAATCCAGGTAGACACCAATAATCCGCCGCAACTCTAAATCTCATCCCAGGGGTAGACCGATATTCAACCGCAGCCCTTCTTAAAATCATATGAGGGAGGCAAGTACCAACTCCTCGCCTCGCCTTCTATAAGGGAATACAGGAATTCCTTCAAAACCCTTCATTATCGCCTCTTGAGGGGATTAGGCGAGTGAGCAACGGAGTTAGGCTAAATCTGAAAATTCTTACAGTTTACAGCACTTTTTAAACTGCAGAGTGTGTCGAGTTACACATAAATTAGGTAGTACAAATAAGACGATTATTGCAACCAACGATAATGTTAGTTCAACTTACAAACACACCCACTCCAACGATACGCACCACACAACCTCCCACTCATAACGTTTTTGTTTTTTGCTTGTTTTTTCATTGGTCTTTACTTTGAACACAAATACTTCCTTGAGCTTTTCAACATGGCTCGACAACCAGCAACCTGTTGTGAAACACGATTTAAAGTTTTAAAACTTGCTTGTTGTACAGAATTTTTCATGAAATTTTTAACCACATGTTCAAACCAACTACTATAATTGGTTGTAAAACTTAAGTTTAGAAAAAAAGTTGCATTGTTTAAACGCGGCTTAGACTTACAACCATTTAAAACATGAAATAATCTATTTCCTTTGCTAAATCGTAAGCATATCATTTATTTAATTTTAACTTTGACAGTTCAACAGTAAATACAGTCCCTATGAAAAATAATGTTTAATGTTTATTTTACTTTTATATGTTAACTATATATGTTTCTTAATGTTATTGAACGTTAGTTGCCATTCTATTGTTTCATTAATTATTAATTGATTTTTACGATCTCATTTTTTATTTTTGAAATATTATACTAGTGAATTTTAATATTCTTTATTGTTACTGTATTGCATTTGTAAATAAGTTATTTGCCTTATGAGATCCAATCATTCTCGCTAAAATTATACATAGCTAATTAATTATTTAAAAATTAGATAAACTAATTGATGATATCAAGAATCTGAGGGGAAATTTTACTGATAAATTTTTACCAGTGTAAGTAGTTTAGATAAAAAATATAAACACTACAAATTCTGTAGTAGTATTAGTTAAGAATGTGTATAGACTTTTTTCTTGCCATTCTAAATAAAGTGTCACATTTTAGGATAAAAATAAATTTGAAGAGAACTCATATTTGTAGTTAGTCAAAATATACTATTTTAGTTACAAAATGTACAATTGCTTTAAAGACACACAGACAAAGCATGAAAACATCAATACCATAATTAGTTTTGTCTGCTACTTTCTTCTAATGGTTATGATTATTACAGCTATATGTAACTATAACACTAGTGTTATTGAGGAAGAACAATACTTTTGGCTCGGAAAGTGTTTCACACTGCTGTGAATAATTAATTATCATTCAAGTTGTTTTAGACTGAGACAGTTTCTTTTTTTTAACTATTCTAGAAGTTGTTTTTAGCTAGGACTGTTTCACCTCAGTGTTTCACAGTTTCACATAAATTATATTTTGTTTAACATATTGTATTTTTTAATTTCTTTTGATATTTCATCCAATTCTCATTTTGATCCCGAAATAAACTGGATATGCTCATTTAACTCTTTGGCTTCTCTCCTAAAGTGACAATGTCTATTAATCTCTATACCAACTATCAACTCATCTGCATCCACAAAATTCAATAACAAATAATCTTATTACTTTAAATGAGCAATTTTGTTATATTTATAAATCCTACCTCATTAAGGGCTCTAACTATTTAAAAAAAATAATTTTACATGTAGGTGTAGTTTTTATTTTAAAGTTCATCTACACATAGGTGGATTTAGGTCATAATATTTCGGGGTGCCAGCTTACCTAACATTTGAAGGGTTGTATGATAAAATTCAAACATCAAACTTCTATTTAAATGGTCGGTATTAAGGCCTATTCCAAGTAGTTACCTATTTTATTTAACAACAACCATTTGTAATTTATGCAATTACCTCTATCAAAGTTATATTGAAAACATTTTCCCCCATCACTGCCAACCAAATATTTGTGGGAGCCAAGCACCCCCCGGCACCCCCAGAAATCCGCCCATGCACCTAACTAGATGAATTTGAAATGGCTAATTTCACGTTTTTATAAAAGTGAAATTAAAAGTTAAAAAATTTTAAAATAGGATCATATGAGTCGCCATATTGGTTACAGAATAACAACGAAAAATCAAACAAAAGACATCTAGCTGTTCATAAACAAGCTACTTCAATATTTTAAATCACGTTGCAAGTAGAGTGATATAGAACTGAAATAATACAATTGAGTACAGATTGCTCATAAGTATTTGTACTATCCTCATCTAAAAGCTCAAAACAGGCAAACAGATGTGTTTTAGGTTAATTAGAAATAATTTCAAAGCAACAATATGTATTTGTTCACATAAAGGTGTTTGATGCTTTAGATTAACTAAATTTAAATAGGTTTAATGTTTTTAAAAGTTTGCAAATACGATTTATGTAATGGTAATAAGCAAATTCTCAAAAATCTACAAAGAAAGATTTTACTTCATAATAAGAGGTCGAGGTTAATCCCAAGAGACCATCGAAGAAAATTCTTCAAAACAAGATTATCTAACGTCGGCCTTTTTTCATTTTCTTGCAGCTGTTAAAGCTTTATGTATCATGTTCCTTAAATGTTATGTGGAGTCAAGTCACTGATGCTTTATCTAGTCAAAGGGATAACTTTCATTGGACTTCAAACCTTGGACAGTTTAGTTCAAAGACGATACTATATGACTACTAAGATGTTACTAAGATATCAGTTGTAAGATGTTACTGGATACTATATTCTTAATCACCACTATAATATTCCTCCACCTTTCATCTTGGTAAGGTCCCCATAGGTGCCCTGGGGTTGACCTTTTACCTAAACAAGATTACCAAATCAGACAAGTAAATTAATTCAAAGAGCTGTCGGTGAAATTTGCTGTTGTTGATTCTTTTGTTTTGGGTATGAAGTCAATAATTTAACATTTGTTTGATAGTTTATCAGTCATAAATCATATGGTCATATGTTTGTAAACTCACGTTTACATTGCCAAAGGTCTCGTTTCGAAGCTTACCAATGTGAGTATACATTACCTACGAGGTTTTGCAGTGTGGGCTTGTTTCTTCCAAGGTTTATTTGTGTATCTTCAATGAGATGCCCGATTATTGTTGATTGTGGTCAGTGTGTTGATTACTGTTTTTTATGCTCAACAGCGTAACTTCAAGATAAAACTAAAAATTAGATTGGGTTTTGAAAATTTTTACAACATAAAACCTCAAAAGCCAAAGCCCTCTTTAAGAGGACCCTTGTGGCCTTGACAGTTTCAATTCACAGACAAGTTCTGGGGAAATTTCACACTAAAACTGACATAAATAAAAAACTTAATTTACCTTACAGGGAAGAAGCCCTCACCATGATTCTCATTGTAATACTTAAGCCTGAGACCATCATAACTATTTTTTGTGAGGTTCCTAGACGCCAAAAACACCATTTATTAATTTTCATACACTCGTGTGTGTGTGTGTGTGTGTCTTTAAGCATGATATAACTCGCATAAAAATGGTCCGATATTAATTTACTTTGGCATGGACATGTAAAGTAGTCATTATTCGGCCCATCAGAAAGGGGGAAAACCTCTTAAAAAATGGAGTTTTAGATTTTTCTAGGTTGCAAACTGAAAATTAATAAACTCTTGTTTTCACCACTGAATTTAGCTATAAAACGCAGAGAATTCAGTATTTTGAATTATTTGTCTATCCTCTTAATGGTAACCTTATGGGAAATAAATAAAATTGTATATCTCACTCATTCCTAAAAATATCGAAATGAAACTTATTATAAGGCTTCATTTTGTTGAGATCTAGTGGATTATATCATAAAGACCAACATTTTCATATTTCTGTGGCAGAAAACCTGCATATTCATTTTTCATGTTATCCAAATGGAGAGTATTGAAGTAAGCTCATCTAAGAACATACTTCATATTATGAGGCTTTACCTTGAATAATTTATTTACACATTGAAATTCACTGAGTGTGCAGGTTTGCTGCAAAAGGGGTATTTTTTTCATAGAACATAATAAGTCTGCTGGCATCCTTATGTTCAAAATTTAAAGTCAGCTACGAGAAGTTGATAAAAATGTAACATTCTATCTTACATGTTAAAGTTATTTACATACATATTTTTTCACAATATTTACTTTTTAAGGTTTTGAAACTAAGAATTCAACTGAGGATTGATCCTTGTGCCTCATCATTATTCACCCCTCTATTTTAGATCTGGTTTACATATATCAAACTGGTGAGTTTTTATTGGTTAAAACCTCAGTTAACTCATAATATCGCATGTCTTACCTTAGCAATCGTATTTTATATTACTGTATATTGTTCAAAGAAAATTTATATAAAACTCGAAAGTTCAGGCCATCATCACTCCAGAGTCCAGAACACAAGTTCACTGAACATTTGTTTTGATTCTGTCTATCCAAAGGATTCTGATTCAAATATATTAGACTACATATTTAGCATGTAACACATGTAGAACTTAGAATTTAGAAATCCTTTGGATGGATACAATACACTAAAGTTTGGCCAACTTGTGTTCAGGACAGAGGATAGACTTTCAAGTCTGAAATCGATTTCCTTTGAACATTATAATAGCAAATACGATCGCTAAGGTAAGATTTGTGCTAAATAAAAATCAATGTTCAGTGGCTAAAATGAATAAGAAACATTAATACATCGATTATATTACAGCTTACTCCCTCCATTCATTTCCTAGGTGTAAAACTGCCATTGAACGGACTTGACAACCGCAACTCTTCTTACAGCTTCTAACAATCTGCCAGGGAAAGTATGTAGCCTGCAACGAATCCTGTAACATTATTCCCCGTAAATAACATGACAAGAAACTACAGACAAAGAAATCTTCATTGGAACCCTAAGTTTGTAAACAGCATTGTTTACGGTTTAAGGTCTCTATACCTGTCAAAACTTTCCTTGTCAAAATACCCAAGAGGCAGTAATCGGCGCTTCTTAAAATAAAATGCTCTGGAGCTTGGCGGCTAGCGTCTAGTTGGTTAGACCGTACTGCCGTTTGGGTCTTCGGTTAACAGGGCTAAAAATACCCCTGTTCCAGCCCCCTCCCCCTTTCCCCCGAGGGGGCAGCGTTCCCGCGACTGTCCAGACGTTGTGACTCCGGCCCCCAACACCACCGACATGGTAAGGTGTAGTGTGATTAGATTGCATACATGAAAAAAACAAATATTATCATTAGGGTACATATTTTACTTTTGGTAATTTTTTCGTTGATGAAAATATGTTGAAATTTAGTTCAATACGGACGAATTATTTAATTGATACTGTTTACTAACTTATGAGTATGCCTAATATTAACATGTTTGAAATTGAATGCAAATGCAAATATAATCTACATTTACAAAAATCTAAATTTATAAAAAAGGATGTTTGTTTGTATGTGTATTTCAAGTTGGTAGACTCGAACACCGATGGATCTTTTGTCATGAAACATCCATGTTTATCCATGTGTATCGTTTGTCAAACCTCCATGTAATATTACATATCTAGAATCTAACACTATTTCCTGCACTGATTTCGAAAGTAACACACGTTAGGTCAGCCCAAGCCAGACTAAACTCACAATAGTAACAGCAGGGAGATATGAACGGTTGCAAAAAATTTTTTTGTTTGTTTTAATCTCTATCTTATTTATTTATCTATCTATATTAATAATGATTTTTATATTTAGTACTCATCCAATAGTATTCTAGCATCTAAAATATAAGATTTGTTTGAACTATTTTTTAATACTGTAATAGCAAAATTTTATCAATATGTTTCCTAAAAAAGGCGATGTTTTAACTCTTCCTATTATTTAAAAAATAGAGAATTTTATTAATTTCTACAGTAATGCTAAAAGATGAAAAGTGTGTTTTACCTAGACTAAAAGATGTAAAGTTATGTACAGAAGTAAGATTTACTATTAATTTTATAAATAATGTTAAAATGTTGGGGTGTGTTATCATCTTGGACTTCAGTTCAAGAGGTAGCGGGTTTGATTCCTGGCAAACCCAAATATTTTTTAGGGGTTTAGACCACTTTACCTTAAAAGCGTTCAATTGATTTTCATCAATTCAGGTGGCTATAACCACGAAAAAAATAAGACCAATACAACTAATTCACAATTATCTCACAAGTACGTACCAAATTTTATTAAAATCGGTTTTTAATAAGCGAAGATATTGGTTTTTAAATATTTGCTATAAATTGAATTATTTCCGTAACCAGTTCACGTAAACCAATAATTTAAAATACTGGATTTTGAATTTTTGCAAGCCAAATTTGATGGTTGCGAGTATATTTTGATTAATTATTATAATTTTAAGCAAATTGAAAAATTTTAACTTTATAACACTTCAATCGCCATAATTCTTTGTTTGAAATTCATTGTTGGTGATGGTGATTTTATATTTTGATTAGGATTTTTGCGGACATTTGCCATCACTGATTAGTAAAAAACAAGTTTCACACAGTTAGTGAAACTTGTTTTTTACTAATCAGTGATGGCAAATGTCCGCAAAAATCCTAATCAAAATATAATCCCCATAACTTCTGAACCTGAATTTTAAAGTCATGCAGTTGGTGTATTTTGTTTGGCATCTTAAGCACTACAAACCATGCATTTTTTTATAAAAATTGTTAGAGCCATTCTTGGTAAATTTGGATTTTTATAGGATTTTATGTGGTATATACCCTCAAAAATCAATAATTCCAAAAAATAGAAATAAAACACCTGGAGATATTATATGGTTTGATACAGTACCTACATGCAAAACTTCATGAAAATCGGAGCATTAGTGTCGTCTCTAGCTCTAAATATACATACATTCACACACACACACGGACGCACAGACATCATTCCAAAACCACTTTTTTGGATTCCGGGAGCACTTGAACAAATATAACCACTAATAACTCAAATTTAAATTTGTTGACGAAAACAATACTTTCTCCATATACTATGTGTATAGGGGAGAAAGTATAAACAAGGATAGTGTATTATTGTTAAACAACACCATTAACTGCTTGTTTACTGATATTGGACTTGAGTAGCGTGGACGAAATAAGGAGGAGAAGCAGCAAAAACTGTAGTGACCTCAGCTGAAATGACTAAATGAAGTGTTTTTGTTGAACTTTCAAAACTTTGTTGACGTGTTTTAGGTCCTTGCACGTGTAAATTGTGTTTACTTTAACATGTGTCATATAAAGTTCTGGACAGCCTTACTGGCGGGTGGCAAAATGTGGAAACTCTACAAATCATCTGCTAAAAATCATGATTGTGTCGATCTGTCAATGTCAAAACGTTGTTTATGTTTTTAAGGCACATCAACATTACGAAATTTGTATTGCAATAAATTTCCGAAAGTTGTCTTGTGCAATACGAAACCTAATGATATTAAGTATTGCCACTACTAATGAGAATAAAATGTCTTCTTAGCCTTGCGGCAAGCTCAGCGAGAACCTTTACCGTCATTTTACGTGTAAGTTTGAAACAGATTTCAACGAGACCTTGTTTAGATTTAATATTTATTGCATATGAGCTTGCAGCGTAAACTTTCATATTGTAAGTGCGTCTTTACTTAAACATGTGATCATATGATTAATTGTTTCACACAAATTCCGAATATAGCGCACTCACTCACCCGCCAGTAAGGCTGTCCAGAACTATAGTTTATCAACTAGACCAGGTAATGAAAAGGTATAGAGGGAATTTTTTGGAACACAATTTTTAATTTTGGAGCTTTGTTTGGAATGGAGGAGGTGAACATATCAAACGTTCCCATTCGTAGCCCATGAGCAGGAGGAATGAAGGGGGTCTGGATGTAAATTTTGTTTAGATTTTCTTAAATATCTTGAAAAATATCAACTTTTAGCATTCCCTATTAAATTAGAAAATTAAATATTCTGTAATAAAAGTACATAATATGTCTATTTTGGTCCAACCATTTACAAGGGAAGCACTAATTTTATTAATATTTAAACAAATATCACTTCCATAAGGAATACATATAAATTTGTGTTTAACATACATGCCCAATGGGGCAACGCTTTTTCACCTAAAAGAAAATGAACAACATTCAGGTAATATTGACAAAATTCCCAATAATTTTACCCACAAACATAAAAATTGGTCCAAAGCAAAGGTCTTGGTGAGCTCATAAAAAACGTTATTATTCAAGGAATTTATACAAATATGTAATAATTCCTTAAATAACGTTTTTGTGAGTTCGCCAACACTTTTATTTTAGACTAATTTTTATGATTGAGGTGTCAATTTACTTCAACATTTCCTGAATGTTGTTCATTTTCTTTTCGGCGAAAAAGAGTTGTCCATTGGGCATGTATGTTAAACACAAATTTATATGTATTTCTTATGGAAGGGATATTTGTTTGAATATTAATAAAATTAGTGCTTACCTCGTAAATGATTAGACGAAAACAGACATATTATATACTACTATTACAGGAAATTTAATTTTCTTCAATTTTACACTTGAATAGGGATTACTAAAAGTTTATAGTTTGAGATATTTAGGAAAAACCAAAAAGTGGTATCTTCAAACCCCCCTCCTTCCCCCCGCTCAAGGGCTAGGAACGGGAACTTTTGATACGTTCACCTCCCATCTAGTCCAATCAAAGCTGCAAAGTCAAAAATGTGTCCCATGCAATTCCCTCTATACCTTTTTTGAGCATTCGTTGCCTGGACTAATATCAATATTTTCGCCAGCTCACCCACCACTCATTCGCTCTTTTTGGTGCCTGCGATTTTAAGTCTTTATTCAGAAAACCCAAAATAACAAATATTATGAAAGGCAAGTTGCAGGAAGGAAACTATTTCTTAAATTTAACAGAGGTAAAATAAATCTATTTATAAGAAAAATTAAATATTTAGGAGTATTTTTGAAAATGAATAATATTTTACCCAGAACAATATATAAATTCTTAACAAACAAATATTTGTTTAACTATCAGGTTTGTAAACTGACAGGTTCACCTTACTGGCGAACGTATAAGTTTTATTTACGTCCAAAATGACATTATTAAGACTGAACAAAAAAATGTTGTATTAAATAACTTCATATGGCTGACCTTAGTCAATCCATTTTAAACTACTCCATTGAAAAACTTTTCCTAAAATTGTTTAAGATGTTGATGAAATTATACATTTATGTCTGAATAAGGAAAGATTAGATTTACCAAATGATACATCAAGCACTTTTTACAGTGTATAAAGATATAAAGGGATCGGTATGTCATAACCTATCAGAAGCAACATTACAACATATTAATAACTGCCAATTTTACGTTCAACCAAAAACTTTTATCTTGAAGCATTAAACAATTTTGAATCCGTAGAACAAAACTGTTTGAATAAATTTGGCCTCAAAATCAAAACGATCAACCTGAGATGTTAGTTAAAGTTAAAACAAATACATTGGAAGAAATCAAATCTGAAAAATAAAGTCAACTCCCTCATAAAGATAAGGGGGTATCTCTATTTCAACTTTGCCCTAAAATCAATAAAAATTTAACTAGTTCACGGGATTTGATCGGGTCAGAATTCAAGTCTTCATGAAATAATCAATGATGTAGCCCCAGTTAGATAGACGTCTGCATGGGAGGTCCAGGGATGGGAACCAGTGCCGACACTGTGTCGTTCCTGTGTCGGAGCAATAATAATTAGTCAGTAACAAGGCTACAAGATCGTGCCACTATCATCACGGTTATCACAATCTTCCTTCACTCGTATTCAGGGTAACGTCCTCCATGAGGTACCTGTCTCAAAAAGAATGATTAAGAATGACACTGAGGAATCACGTAGTTGAAACATTAGTCAGTAGCCATTAAGTGAACTTCATAGTACTATACACCACACAATTAGAATGATCATTGCAGAACAATAAAAAAATGTAGTATAAAATGAAGAAGTTTCTGCCTTAAAAAGCAATGGCACATTAAGAAGAAGTGACATATGGCTCATTGAAATAAAATGTAGTCGAGATTAATAATAGACTATTGGATTCGAGACCAGTTTCACACAACCAGAAGAAGTAAATCCTGAAAAAAAGAATATTCATCAAAACACCATTCCATATTATAAAAAAATAATATACAACAATTTGAAGCTTATGCAATTTTGATTGGAGCAAGGGGAAACATGCCTTATTTTGCCCAAGAATTCTGGAGAAATTTGAACTAGAAAACAAAACACTAAATTACATTGTGTCAATAGTTGTCAAATATTCAGTGACAATACCGAAGAACCATCTTTATAGTATAAAATCCTAAATTACCAAAACTACAGCCAAGTATTCTTTGTCAATTGGCAACTTACAATGGGTAAAAAGATGTAAATTTTGAATAAAAGTTTTTTTAAAATGTTTAAGGTTTCATTTTGTTACATACCTTTCACATGAATCCAAAACATAATTTACTCATTGTTGTTTTGTAACTTGATCCTGGGAAGTTGTAGTTCACTTCCAGTCGGGGTGGTGACCCAGAGGTTATTTTGGGAGGAGCAGAACGCCACACTGATGTTTCCAAACTGCTCGTTTCCCACAATTAATAGACATCCCATATAGCACACAATGTCATTTTGACGTCAAAAAGTGATCAATGATATCAAATTGACATCAAAGTAAAACGTTGCACATAAAATTGATGTCAAAATGATGTAAGTATTTTTACTTGCATCCTCTTATTTTAAAAGTGAAACACTGCCCATCAAATTTATGTCAAATTGATGTAAAATTATTTAATGTAACATTTTTACTGATAAAATACATTTATATATAATAATAACATATTTGATAGTTTATTCTCCACATAACAATTGTGTAAAAACGACGTAGAATGATTAAAAATAAATAGTTTGACTATAAAATTTTACTTTCATTTTTAAATTACTTAATGTGATAATTTCCAGTTAAGCTAATATGTTCAATTTATTGTTATTGTTTATCTTAATTGGTGCCTAAGTTTTTTTTTAAGATTAATGTTTCTATTTAAAAGAAGTTATTTATAAAAATTTGAGTATAATGGTTTTAGTCAAACAGACATCGTTTAAATGGGGTAAAATTTATGAATGAGTCTTAGATGTAAATTCAAAGAGAAAGGATAGTAATATTTGCATAAAAAAATATTAATATTTGCATTTATTTTATTCTGAGAAGGCCTACGGTACATTTGAAAGTGCTATTACTAATATACACATAAAAAAATCATTTATGGCATTTTGAAGTAAAAGCTTAATTGAACTAATTATAAATTTTTAATTATTTTTATTCAAAATTCTTGAACAAAGCATCTAAATTCACTTCTTTAAAAAATAGATTAAGGTGATTAAATAAGCTATTTTAATTTTTAAAGATAACATGCCAAATAAACACTAATTGTAGACAAAACGTTAAATTTTGGAAATCTTTGTGAACTAAGTATAAGCACTTTTCTCTCAATAGATATAGGTTGAAATAGCCGAAAGGATTAAAGCGTCATGACATTCAGTCCAAGATTCAGGGTCGCGGGTTCGAATCCAGCAGAGTGCACAATTTTTTTTGTTCCGCAATCCCGTTTTATAGTCATTCATTTAGCCCCAATAAATGTGTGTTTAAATTATAATTCACACATTTTCAGTTTAAAATAGATTAATTTAAAAAATGGAAGCTTGACATTGACATAAAATTGATGTAATATTGGCATCAAATAGTATGTTTTTTTATTTATATTTTACATCAATTTGATTGCCATTTTTATCTCCAGTTTACGTCAAAATAACGTAATTTTTATTAAATATGACGTCAATATGACATCAACAATTTCATTGATATTGACATTTTGTACATCAATTTTACATAAAATTGATGTACTTGTGCTATGTGGGATCCCTTTTTCAACACTTGACACTGGCACATAACTGTGATTTGACCTACAAGCCTTAAGTGAATTTCTATAGCTTTAAATTTGGAATTTAAGGCTTTAACTAAGTGAAGTTGTGGAAGACTTTACACAATTCATTGTAAGGCTGTGGAACATTGTCTGTAATAAACAGTCTGTTTTTGCATTATTACTGGCTGATTTTTTTTGTCCCCCATTTTTGGGGGGCAATCAAAAATTTTAATATCACCAAAAGAGACCAATTTTTTTAAATTTAATAACATTTTTGACAAGGTTGTTTCATTTTTTAGTCACCTAAGGTGAATTAAAACTCCAAACTTCTAGACGCCTTGTTTCAAGGATGTGTTGAATTCAAAACTTTGACAATCTGTTAATTTGGATAGAAGCATGTTAGAGACCTCCAACTTTCACCATTCATCTACTTTTGGAAAGCTCTTTAAAATGAGGGGTCACTCAAAAGGGGTTTGCATTTGAACATTTTAAGTTGCCCCCAAAATCCCCCATTTTTGGGGGACACTCAAAATTTTACTAACATCAAAAAATAATTTGGGTTGAGTTAGTATCATTCCCTAAAGGTAAATTGTTTGTCTTAACAAACAAAAAATTTAAAGAGGGG
The DNA here is from genome assembly GCA_035578135.1 of Flexamia atlantica. Classification (NCBI taxonomy): domain Eukaryota; kingdom Metazoa; phylum Arthropoda; class Insecta; order Hemiptera; family Cicadellidae; genus Flexamia; species Flexamia atlantica. The sequence continues at coordinate 2,999,641 of JAQJVK010000001.1, forward strand.
GGACGGACTTTTTTTACACACTGTATAGATAAATCGTTGAGTTGAAATACCTACTAAACCTTCCAAGATGGAAAAAATAAATTATTTAATACCTGGTGAGGAAGATTTTGAAGCTTGGGTTTAACAAAAAAGCTGTTTCAAATTAGAACTTTGGGTCTGGTGAAGAATGAAATTACATTAATTAATGAAATTGATAATATTTTATTGAATTGTATATTTTTTTGTTCATAACAATCAAAATACATAAAGTTCAAACCAATTTTGATTGTAAACAACCATAAGCATCAACATGTCCCCCCCCGGGTTCCACAAATCGTAAATTACATTGACGATCATCACACTCATCCTTCACTCATATTCAGGGTAACATCCTCCATGAGGTACCTGTCTCAAAAAAATGATTGTTTCAAATCAGATAAACTTTTTTTTAAGGAAAAACATCAAAATGTGATCTAGTTTCTAACACATAATTTCTTGATTTTTTTCAGGATGACCTTCCACCAGAACAAATTTCCGGTAAGTAAAATCATAATTTTTCCCCTAAGGACCATTTTTTCTTATAGGTACTTGAAAGTTTCAATAAGATATGTAAAAAATTTTTTAAAAACGTAACAAAATTAAAAAGAACCCATTAATTTTCCAAATACACTCAAAATATGTAATATGTTGCATGATTATTTTATGCGGTATTAATAACAAAAATATTTTCTGAACGCACATGGATTTTAACTAGGTATTGAAATCTTCCTCATTTATCAAAAATATATATTTTTATAAATTATTTTTTTAGTGCATTTCTAGACTAACCAGAGTGCTCCTACTTCTATGGTCCAACAATAGGGCAATGAAACTTGAGAAAACTCGTTTCAAGAGGAATTTTGTAATAATTCGTCTTCTCTTTTCTGTAACATCACTGGTTTATGACTAGCTATTATACCGTTGGCACAAGTATACAGTTTTGTTTTTGTGGCTACTTAAAAACTCAAGCAAGCCGACTGTTTTGACATTTATTATCAAAAACATTCACTACATTCCAAAATTTATACCACCCCAAACTACAGAATAAGAATCTACTTGGGTGGCATCCAGTATTCTCAATCCTCACAATGTAAAATTATCTTGTAAAATTAATTTATTGTTTGAAAATGTAATGGATTTTATTAAAAAAAAACTGCACATTGTTGTTTTTGTTGTCAAAAAGTACAAATTTCACGATTGAGATAATAAATATAAAAAAAAAATAATAAAATTGGTTTTCAGCAAACGGCTTATTGCTTAACCAGGCTAAAAACACAATTAGTAAAATTTCAAACTCAACAAAATAAAAATTCAGATGAAGAAAATTTTATATTTCAGGATAATTTATTGGAGATCAACAGATCGGTCAATTTTTTGGGAATAGCGATTGATTCAAATCTTAATTGGAAAACTTTTGTCAGTAAAATATGTAAGAAATTAAACTCCATTTGTTTCCAAATGATCGTTCTTCGAGATGTAATCGACTCAAAAACCAAGCTTATGCTATATTACGGGCTTTTTTACCCGGTTATAAACTATGGAGTTGAGTTCTGGGGAATGTCATCTTATGCAAATAAAATTTTCAAAATGCAAAAAAAATATATCCGTCTTATGACATTTTCTTCAAAAAGAAAATCTTGTAAACCGTTTTTTAAAGAATTTGGTATACTAACTATTCCCTGCCTTTATATTTTAAGATGTCTGATGTTCGTTAAAAATAATTTAGAAAATCTAAGTAAAACTCAACATAGACATCATTATGGCACAAGACTTCAAACAAATTTCCAGTATCCAAGAAATCGTCTGACGTTGTCTGAAAGGACACCACAATATATGGGAATGAAATTTTTTAATAGACTGCCCAACAAGTTAAAACAAACAATTAAGGAAAACAGTTTTAGAAATAGCTTAAAAGATTTTTTGATTGAAAAAATGTATTATTCGGTTGATTCTTTTTTAAACGATAAGTTTGAAAATAAAATGTAAATAGTTTGTTTTATTGTTTTTAAATAACAATTTTAACGTTTGATTTCTTTTCTCTTTGTTTTTATTTTAATTGTTTTAGGCTAGATTTGTACTGACAATGTCATCTGTTCTGTACTAGCTTTGCTAGTTGTAAAAGAATGTTTTATGACAATAAAGAAAAAAAAAACACCACGAAATGTAACAATGATAACACATTATTTTAGGATAATTCATTTCGAGGGTAGTTTCGTGGATAGTTTTGAGGACCTTATTTTCATCCAGCTTATTAAGAACATTAAATATGACTCATAATGGCGAACAACATTTTATAATTTTGTAAACAAGAACGATTGCTTTGTTATGTACCTAATTCTACATGTTCATGTTCTGCATAAATTAGCCATGGTATAAGATAAATAGATCCAAGCTCACTCTGTATTTATTATCATATATTATAATTTTTTTAATAATGTGTGATCTGCTTTTATAAGTATATAAATTTTATATTCCCAGGCAATGTCATCATTAAGATACACTCCATCCCATCAAATGTTGAACATCAAATTTGTTACAGCCTCAACTGCTGAACCAAAATCATTGATTTGTAGCTCATTTTACAAGTCAAAACATTATATAGGGATTCCAATGAGAAAAATTTAGTCATTGCTTTTAGATTAGGTAGTAAAATCATAAAAAATGACATTTTTTATATTTAATAAATCGTACCAATTATTAAATCAAAACTTCACTTGCCAGAATTCTAGGTATGTTTTTCTGTTTCAAATGTGCTAATTAATGTGCTACAGGTAAATCAACAGTTTTGAGCGGATGCCGATGCAACTAATTTTAAATTAAATAAACATTATACTTATGGAAGGAAGAAGAGATAGAAACACATAATTGTTTTGTGGCTGCAACTAAAGCCTCCACTTTAGTTGATTATTCCTGGTTACGAGTTCCAGACTTCCCCCAAAGTCTAGTCTGGAGTCAGTAGACCAGTGTTACTATGAATAGAATTCTAGCTTATTTCTCCTGCTTCCATTATAGATTCCATTACAACTTCTTTCACTAAGAGCTATGTTCATGTTTTATTATAATGTTTTTATAATAAGTTATAATTTATTATAATTTTTATAATATATTATAATTTATTAGAATAAGTAATAATATAATAATAATAACTATTATTATTATTTTATATATATATAGAGGATCTCATTATAAATTACTAATTGAACTAATTAGTCATACAGTTGTACTAATTAATGTAGTATAAGATATTGAGATCCTAAAACATAATGTAATTATGTTTATAAAATAATAAAAAATAAATATTGTTTGGAAATGTGATTAACTTCTGTTGTCTCAGTTTAAAAACTATAAACTTACATTAATTTTTTTATACTATGATACAAAAACAGCTAAAGTTGTTGCTATTTTAAACAAAGCCAATGAATTTTATCTGGCTAAGAAGCAGACTGGTATTATTAAGTTTACAAAATAAAAACTAAACCAGAAGCAGTTTATTGGTAGAGTGAAGAGCCTCAAAGTTTCTCAAAGTTTGTATGATATAAAAGTTTTTTGTGAAGCTGTTGTAGCTGTGTTTGTGTCATGATATATATACTAGGTTACCAACAAACTGAATATTAAACGTATAAGTGACTAATGAAGAATCTCTATATATGTTTCTTCAGACTATATCCTTGGTCTACTAACCGATGGTAACAGATATTTCAAAAAGCGACTTGATTTTATTTTTGAAGGGGTAGTCTCTCACTCCCAGCCTTTGGATCAAACACTGTGACGATAAAAGGATTGAATTTCCTGCTGCATCTAATGGCCATGTCGACCCGGCAGAACTGACTTTGATTTGAAAACGCGATGGCTAACTCACGGTTCTTTGTTTGAAATTCATTGTTGGTGATGGTGATTTTATATTTTGATTTGGATTTTTGCGGACATTTGCCATCACTGATAAGTCACTGATTGTTTTTTACTAATCAGTGATGGCAAATGTCCGCAAAAATCCAAATCAAAATATAACTCACGGTTTTAGACCAGGTTTTTATAAAAGTTAGTATATTGAAAAATCATGTGTACATTTGTACAAAAACTCTACTAAAGTCTTTGAAATTAGTTTGGTGACTGCTTTATATAGGATATATGCATACAAAATATTTATATAACATAAAATACCCCCGTTGCAGAAGACCTGCATACTCAGCGAATTTCAAGTGCAAAACAACATATTTCAATCCAACATAGCAAGATTTGTTATGTTTTTGTTAGCTCCATAAGAATAACATGGGGAATGAGTATGCAGGTTTGCTGCTACAGGTATGTTTAAACTGGTTGGTTTTAATTCAATATTTAGTAGATCTGAACTAAGAAATGTTGAGAAATAAACGAGATATAGAATTTTTCTTACTTCCCATAAGGTTAACATTGAGACAACGTACTGTGTTTACCACTTTCAATATCTCGGTAACCAATGGACACAGAGCAGAGATTCAAAATACTAGATTGTTTATTTTTTTGAGCTGAATTCAATGGTGCCAACAAAAATTTGATAAATTTTATTTTTCTATGTGAACAACTCAAAAAAACCATTTTTGGGAGGTTTTTGGGAGGTTTGGGAGGTCTCTTTACCCCCCCTTCCGGTGGTCCGTTCGGGCTGGTTCACGAACTCGTCCGAGTGATTACCACTTTACACGTCTGTACCAAATTTCATTAAGATCGGACCATATTTACGGCCACTATCGTGTTAACAGACATATATATAGATATATATATATAAATTCAAACGAATGGTGTTTTTTGCTTCTGGGGACTACAAAATGAAAAGTTAACATGGTCTCGGACTTGCTTATTCCTTTAAGGAAATTCGCTAAAAATATATTTTGAATTGCAGTAGGTACCTACTCCAAAAATTATTCGTCTTAAAAATAATGTCCATATATTGTACAACGATGTGTTTGTAGTGACAGGGACTCCAAAAAAGTGTTTTACATAAGTTATTTGAATATTTTATATAAGAAATATGTGCATAGAAAATATTTGTATGTAACATGAAACCTTTTGTGAATCGTGGTCGAAAACACTAGGCCTACACCTCTAAAGAAACGTTCATTGAATTGACTGTAAGGGTTAGAGAATGACGGGAAGTGAGTCATGATGTTCCTGGAAAGACGTACGTGAGGTGTAGTGACGGCCAGCCCTGCAGACCCCCAAAAAATACCGTATCATTTTTATAAAAAAACTACTAATCTGGTCTTTTAGTCAGGTATGTCAGTCCTTCCGGGTTTAGGCCTAAGGCCTAAGTTATTTGAACATTTAGATAAACTTTATATTCCAATTTAATTGCTCGGATCAAGGTTAATCTGCCTTTCTTCTATCCAACCCTTTTCATTCAAAACCTTTACTGAGGCGGTAGCTCAGAGGTAAAGCCAGGCCCTATGAGTCAAACGTCACTGGTTCGATCCCGGCGGCGGGCGGCTCCTGTTCCATCATGAATAACGATCACTTCTGTCTGGCCGATGTGACTACTGCCGCTACGGCACTTCGGTGTCCTTAGATTGCCGCAAGTTTGCTCTTGGGCAATTGATTTAAAAAAAATAAAAACCTTTCTTCCTATATGGTTTAGTGATCTATGCTACATTCTTTTGGAAGTTCTGGAAGTAGGAGGACCTCCAAAGAATCAATCCTATCCCAGATGACTCAGTGATTTAGGTTTGAATGTGCAGTAATTGTTTTTGAGGGCCTTTCCACCATAGGCGACAGGACACATTGTCTCATCGCCAAATCCTGTCATCTTCATTGTTGACACCTCAAAATCACGGTCGCTGTGTGTGAAGACGCGCAATTGTAATGATGTTATTCTAAGTGCAGCAACAAGACTCCACGTCTGAGTCACTGGCGAGGGTCGACTAATGTGAAAAGTCCCTAAGTGCTGTAATAATTGTGTTTCAGTGCTGCAATGTTTGTGTTTCAGTAATACAATGGCTGAGGTTCAATGCTACAATGTTTGTGTTCCAGTCCTGCAATATTTGTGTTTCAATGCTGCAATGTTTGTGTTTCACTCTTCCTAACTGTTATGTTTCAATGCTACCTTTGTGTTTCAGTGCTGAGAAAGGCGTTTGACGCGTTCGACCGGGAGCGCTCCGGCAGCATCCCCACAGACATGGTCGCCGACATCCTGCGACTCATGGGCCAACCCTTCAACAAGAAGATCCTCGATGAACTCATCGAAGAGGTGGACGCTGACAGTAAGTTAGAGACATTTACTGTTGAAGTAAGGGTGTTTGCCTGATAGAAGTAGACGAAGCAAGGGTGTTTGGCTGATAGAAGTCTAGACAAAGTCAGGGTGTTTGGCTGACAGAAGAAGACAGCAAGGGTGTTTGGCTGATAGACGTAGATGCTTACAGTAAGTAGAGAATGAAAGAGAAATGCAATGTTAAAGCAATTAAGCGTGTTTCACTAATAAAAGTAGACAAAGCAAGGGTTTTTGGCTGATAGAAATAGAAAAGCAAGGGTCTTTGGCTGATAGAAGTAGATGCTGACCGTAAGTACCTACAGAAAGAAAGGGAAATTCTATATGTTAAAGCAAGCATGTTTCGCTGAAAGAAGTAGCTAAAGCAAGGGTGTTTGGCTGATAGAAGTAGACACTGAGTAAGAACAGAAAGTAAGGGAAATGTAATGTTGAAGCAAGCGTGTTTGGCTGATAGAAAAAGACGCAGACGAACAAGGGTGTTTAGCGGATAGAGGTGAACACTGACAGTACCTGAGAGAAATTGTACTGTTGAATCAAGATTTTTTTGGCTGATACAAATGTTTAATTTGTTATTGTGATTAGGGGGTGCGATATGAACTAAAGAATCATTCTTTTGTGTAATGTGAGTTGCCAAGTCAAACAATGCAGGGAAAAGTTCAAACTCTACAAGGAAGAGTTTTGAAAATGAAGTTTTTATTTTTTGGGACTTCGTATGGTACCCACGAGTTTTAAAATTAATATAATTTCTAGATTACTTCTCTTAGAGCTATAAAAACATTGGAAATACTGTTTAGATTATTTTGGCATTTTTTCACCTCTATCTAATGAAACGAACTACTTTTGGCACTTGTACCTACTTGAGCTCTCATGGTTTATACATTAATAAAAAAACCTTAATGTTTACAGAGATTGAGCAGCAACTATTGTTGTTCATTGAAAAAATTTCTAAATTTTTATTTAGTTTTAAATAAAACAATTTATTGCATTAAAGGTTTTTTACTAACATTTTTCATAACCAATTCAATGTGGGTCATCAAAAATTCAAATAGTTTCTTGATTTATTTTAAGGATGCACTCACTACCTTATATGATTAATTAACTTAATTTTTAATTATTATTTAAAAAACTTATTTCAGAGTCCGGGAGATTGGAGTTTGATGAGTTTGTCACATTAGCAGCCAAATTCATTGTAGAAGAGGACGATGAAGCGATGCAAAAAGAGTTAAGAGAAGCCTTCAGACTGTACGACAAAGAAGGTAAAAAAATCTATAATTATATTTATTTGTGATTGTTACAACCCGCGGCCCTCCCGTTTCTGGTGTCCCAGCCTGATAGGCCCCAGGCATGAAGACCAACCTACCTAGTCCTAGTCTTTAGTCCTATTTTATAAAAATTTTGTTGTTCAACTTAACATTTACTAACATGTATGTGCTTTATTACAGATTTGGGTCCTTCTTTATGTGACTAACTAAACAGATATCCAACCAAAACATACAGCCTGAAAATAACATAAATGGAGAATTATTACAAAGTGAAAAAGAGGCATCATGACATTTAGTTCTGCCTGTGAAAGCAAATAAGAAAGAAAGAAAGAAAGAAAGAAAGATAGAAAGAAAGAAAGAAAGATTGTTACAACCATTTTAGCAGTCTACCAAAATATGACTGGAAAAAGAGTTTCTAAATTAGTTTAAAATCCATCAGCACAATCAGATCTTAAATGAAAGATAAAGTAATTTATTTTTGCAGTTGGGTTTTCAGTCCAAACTAATTTGACATAAAATCACACTACTTGCACTCTTTGGGATTTACAGTTGACACCGCCATTTTGAAAAACTGTAAGAAGGAAATGCGTAATCGGTTGGCGATGAGACTTGGCTCAAATTGAGTCCAGGAGGGGACCTTTAGAACGAACTCTAGATGTATAAAAAAACATCCTTTACTTTCTGGACGACCCTCCTATGTATAATATGTGCATATAGTTTATAGACTTGAAAACTGTCGGACCGTTTTCCATAAAACTTGGTTTATATTATGTGAAATACACGGAGAAGGTTTACAAGCCATCAATTTCGTCCTAACTCAAATGGATTCCTCCTAGAAGCCCAAAAGGGTTCCCATATAAGCCTTAAGCAAATATATTGTTTACAATATACGAAAGAAATGTACACCTCAGCGTTTGACTCGGGTAAGCCAGTCTCAGTGAGCTCGCTCCTCGAGTGTGTGAGCGCAATCAGAGGACACACACCGCTCATCCACAAATTAGGAGACCCACCTAAAAAAAAAAAAATTAAAGTTAGGCTACGACTCTTAACTAGGAAGTAATTCTTTACCCGCAATAAGAAATAAAACAATCTTTGTAAAAATATATAAATAAAGTTATTATTTATTTCGTAGTTGAAAAACTGCCAAAAAAAGTTATCTTTGAGGTATTGGGCGCCAAACGAACGCGGCAGGATCGGTGACAAGAGGCTTAAAAATACAATACAGTATTTTGGAATATTAGTGGTAGTGGCGAATGCGTAACTGAAAGTGGACTGTTACTGTAACAGAATCAAAGCAAAATTTCGCATTTTCTGTTCTTTAGCCACTGATGGTCCCCGATTTGCAAATACCCTGTTATGAAAGACATTCGATAAATCAGTCTGAGGACGCAACTGAAAACGTGCCATTCACAGCTGAATTGGTATTAGATTAAAATTCGCCACCTATCATATTACATATGAGAAAAATTATGATGTTCATTTTGTCGTGAATGTTTTTAGTCCTATATTCCAGAAAAACGTTAATTTGAACAATTATTTATATTTATCAAAATGAGTGAACCTGTAGGCTGTACAGGCCTACATTATTTCTCGTTGGAACTGAAGTAGCCAATAAAAATACTAGATTCACCCACTACCTATATTCCCTCTAACGGCCAACACCGGAACTAACGCATCTGATCTCACATTGACATATAGGATGCGTTTACAACTCGGTCAGTTGGTTCTGTGACCTTGCGTAATTAGCAGCGACGCGACGTGACGTGACTGCAATATGTTGTGATGTCGAAACAGTGCAACCTGACGGGGTTTTTCGCTGCGAAACGAGAAAGTGAGAGTGAAGGTGATACTAGTGGTGTGAAAAACTATGAGATTTATTTGTTGTAACTATGCTGAAACAATATTTCAGGTATCAGTACTAGCAGAGAATGTAGTGGAGTGGACTGATGCAGATTCCTGTATTCATTTGTTATCTAGTGATTTTATTATAAAATGAAATAAAAAGTAATTTCTTAAAGCCTAAGTAAAATAAATGACAGATGGCATTTTTAATAAAAGCACCAAAATTACGTGAAAGCAACTTAACAAAATTATGAGAATGAAGTAAAAACGTATACATACAAAAAAGAATAAAGCAAATGTAAGATCATTATGACATCAAACCACAAACCACTCCCCCTGTGTTCAGCTCGTTCTTTTGGAGAACGAGCCAATACCCGTGGCGACCACGTGTCTGCATCTATTATTCCGTATAATATGAGCTCCACTATGCCTCATATAGATTGCATAAAAAGCTAGTTTTAGAGTTATAATTTTCAAAATTTTTCTGGGGGGGTGCCCCCCTCCTTCTGGGGGCCCCGGTTATATCCTCCCCCTTTACCAAAGTCTATCTACGCCACTGAGTACAAGTACACTATTAACCTTTTTTAGTATAAAAATATGTTATTTTAAAGTATTTTGAAAGTGGTCGAAGACACTAAACGATATTCATCAAAAGGTTCTATTCTGCAATTTGATACGTCCTTAAATGGGAAAGAATCTAGAACATTACACGATGGTAAAACAAAGCTAGGCAAACCTGGACAATAATCATCCGTTTGACTGCTTTTACAGTACTCTTGTTTCATCCCATGTGAAGAAAATTTCCTGGCCAGGTTCCAAAATTGGCAGGATCCTGGTCAGTACTGGCCAGAACCTAGGCAGCAGGCCAGAACCTGGACAGCAAGCCAGAACCTGGGAAATACTGGCCAGAACCTGGGCATATCTGGCCGGAACCTGGGCAGTACTTAGCATGTTCTGGCCAGTACCAACCAGGTTCCAGCCAGTTCTGCTGCAGTACTGGCCAGTATTGGCCAGAAACTTTGCCGAGAAATTTTTCCCACATGGGTTAGCTACCTTTTTTCAAGTTTTTTTGGTTAGCTACTGCCCAACTGTTTGTTACTTTTTTTGGGTTTATCTAGATTCTTTCCCACCTCTCAAGATTAGATTCCAGATCTCCAAATGTCGTTCATCTAGTTTTTAGTAATCAGCTTACAAGCTGATTAGTAATTAGTAATGTCTTAGTAATTTGAAGTACACTTCAAACTGCTAAGACATATTTATTTATTTATTTCTTGTTCAGGCAACGGTTACATCCCAACATCGTGCCTGAAGGAGATCCTCCGAGAGCTCGATGACCAACTGACCAATGAGGAACTGGACATGATGATCGATGAGATCGACTCCGACGGCTCCGGGACGGTCGACTTTGATGGTAGGTAGACTGCCGAAAACACTAACAACTCTTTGACGTTTTGCTGATTTAGATATGACTACCAATTCTTTCATGTTTGGTTGATTGAGGGTAATATTTTATGATAAGACTGCCGATTATTGACTTTGATGGTGGGTCGAATAATGTAAGGCTACCATTTCTTTGATGTTTGGTTCATTGATGGTAATTAAGACCACCAATTCTTTTATATTTGGTTGATTGAGGATCCGATTTTACAGTAAGACTGGTAAATATTGACTCTGATGGTAAGTAGAGTGACGATAAGACTACCAATTCTTGACTTAATATGGTAGATCGAACGGCAGTAAGACTTGCAATTCTTAACGGTAGGTCAAGTAACAATAAAATTACCGATTATTTGATGGTAGATTGATTAACTATAGGACTATGAATTCTGTGAATGATGATAATACTGCAAATTATTTGATGGTTGGTCAAATGCCAATAAGACTACCATGACTTTACTGGAAGGTCAGGGCAGGGGTTAATTTCAGCCGGAGCACACCGGAGCACAGCTCCGGTGCTTTTTAGGAAACCGGAGCTCACCAGAGCGCAGTTTCTCAACTCACTGGTACGGCTTTGGACCCTTTTTCTGGCCACGTAATTTATTAATACTGTTTAAAAAGCAATTTTATAAAAGTGCACAACTCTTTCTAATTCATAAACGTTAAAAATGCATCACATTTAATCGCAATTAAAAAAAAATTCCGGGGGAGGGCCCCTGAACCCCCCCTTCTGCTGGGGTTCCATCCCCTCCCAGCGGCCACTCGTTGTGCCATAGCTCCGGTACTTTTTTCTTTATAAATTAAGCCCTGGGTCAGGGTCAGATGACAATAAGACTACCAATTCTTTGATGGTTGGTCAAATGCCGATAAGACTACAAATTCTTTACTTTGATAATAGGTAGAATGCCAAGAAGTATTTTGACTTTGATAGCAGGTCGGATGACAATAAAACTACCAACTCTTTGATGGAAGGTAAAATGCCGATAAGTCTGCCAATTCTTGACTTAAATAGTTGGTCGAACGACGTTAAGGCTACCAATTATTGACTTGGTAGGTCGAGTGGCAACAAGACTTTCAATGCTAGACCGTAGGTCAAGTCATGATAAGATTACCAATTCTTCATGGTAGTTTGATTAACAATAAGACTGCCAATTCTTTGATGGTAGGTCGAAATGACAATAAGACTACTTACTATCTGATGTAGGTTGATTGGCGGTAAAGACTATAAATTCTTATTTCCTCTTTTTCAATAAACAATATGGATGGTTCCTTCTTTGCTATTCTAAATTAGAACAGTTTTTGACCCTTCAAGGCTGCTATCGGAAATGAAATATTGATACCAATGTAATTGGCATCACCATGTATTTTTGTGGCACTTTCAAGTACCTTAGGCGGTTTCTGCGCTTGTAACGACCTCAGCAATCTCAGATTTTAAAAATCCAAAAGATCTTTGATCCACTGATGTCAAAGCTGGTTTTTTATGTAATTAGTTATGATGTTTAGTTATGATTTATTTTTAAAAATTAACTGTTAAAAGTCTTCTGTAGTATTCACTGTTACTATTATTGCTTATATATAGAGGTGAAATAATACTATATACAGGCCTATATCTTTATATTAATAGTATATATATAAACCAACCGATTTACTTCTCTGATCAAGAACATCGCCACCTCAATTCTTTCTCATGTCTTTGGTCATTACCGTTAGATAGTAACAATACCGGGGCACCGGTCTGACACTTAAATGGAGCCAAGTGGTAAGCTTATTGGAGCGGGTTAGTTCGAAGCACTTTAGTTAGATGTCGTAGTAAAAACATGGTTTTCTTCTTCTTCACTGAATCAGCCAATCAAAACCACGATAACGATCTGCTAACTTCCTATTCCGTTTCCCCTGACTTTCTGTCACGACGCGACGTGTACACAACCATAACGAGTTGGAATTAATTTGAGTGTGGGAAAATACCTAAAGTATGTTTGCAGAAAGTTGTTCTAGTGTAAGTTATTTCGCGAAATACTGTACTGTGTGATTCATATTGTGCTTAAAGCTATTGATGGAAAATAAATACGTAGATGTTTACATAAAAGCGCTTGATAAAAATTAACTAAGTTAATTTTTATTAAGTGCTTTTATGCAAACATCTACGTGTTTATTTTCTATTAATCGCTTTAAGCACAATAAGAATCACTCAGTACAGTATTTCGCGAAACAACTTGCACTAGTGGCAAACGTACTTAATCTAAACAAATCGGTAAAGTCATTAAAATTGAAAGTCTAGCAAACAAAACAAGAAAACGAAAATATAAACAAAGCAGACGACGACGATCGATATGTCGCATCGACGACCATCGATATAATCGCATCGATCTTTTTAGTTTGTAGCACTTATATCAGATAGCGCTGCTGTTCCCTTACCACCGAGTTAACATTGAAGTGCCAACTCTTTACGAAGTTCATTATTACTCTATGACCAGTGTTTGGACCGTTCCCGATCAAAACGTTAAAAAATGCCACTGGCGTAGAAAGACACAAAATACAAAATTACTAAAGCCTCAAAAATGTGGATAAAAAAGTGACACTTTTTTTATCAAGACGAGGAAGTTTCCTCTTTTCTTCTACATTGCTCTTCATTTCAAGAACTATTGATGTTCCAATTCATATCAGCTTATCGGTCAGGTCTAAATCACAATGAATAAAATTCCTTTGCTAAAATTCACTAACTTGTAGAAAATTTGATCTGACGAAACTTCCAACTCCAAAATAACTTGAAGATCCCCAATTAGGATATTCAATTTGATTACCGAGATGCGGAGGCCCATTCGTCAGGGTGGTCTAATTTACTAAGTTGGTTGTTGGACTCTTCCCAATCTAGATGGCGTGACTGTGTACATTACTGAGCCATGGTGGTATGACTTAAATAGGGTCATTATTTATCATGTCGAATTAACTAGCACTGGTGCGATTCAAAGTTAAACTTTTTGGTTATATTTATCTCCAACAATTGATGATGGAACTTAAGTTTGAGAGGAGAATGTGGCAAATGGCAAATGGAATGGAGGTTTACTTGGCAATGAACCAATCATTGTTCAGCTTTTATTGAGATTTATCCTCCATTTTGCTGCCTACCAGTGCACCTCTGCTGTGATATGAATGAACAGAGTAAAGCGTTAAAATTCCATTTTTATAATAAAACTTTCAGATATGGAATGACAACCTACTCACCATTCCAAAAATTAAAAGGGTTTTTGGATTATTAATAAACTAATAAAATTAATTAGTGAATTATTAATTTTTAAGCTTAATACTATATAAAATAATAGGCAACGTTGACTAACTCACTAACGGACCTACTCAGAAGGAATTAATTAATTCTGTTGTGTGTTTTATTGATGATTAAGATTGTCTGGGCATTCCATTAAAGTTATCAATTTAAATGGTGTTATCAAATTAATTCAGTTTTATGTTTTTTTTTAAACTTTCCTTGATGATGGAAATGTCAACATTGCTAAATTCTCAGCAGGTTGATATTAATTTTTTGTTAGGGTGATATTAGAAAATGAAACTCGTATGATATTTACTTTGCAGTCATGCCTCACTTCCATGTTGTACTGGATCGACTGTGTTAAAGTGGTCTTGTTATGAATTTTGTTGTTCGTTTACTTATGGCTAACAAAATAAAATTTTCATCATACTCTAGGAAAACAGCTTTCGATGTCAGCTACAAGTGCGGAAAGTAACGATTTCCTGGCTTAGCCAGAGAAAATGAGGTGGAGATTTTCCCCACACAACAAATTAGTTGTAATTCCTGCCACTGGTAGTGCTGATAGTGGTGGATTCCTGATGAGTGACTCTTATTAAAGAAATCAGCCCTCTGATTCGTCAGAGCAGTGGTTACATGTTGTAAATCAGCTATTCTCAATATTTTTGTAAGTGAACATATAATCACTAATTTAATTTGTCATCATAAATTACAGTGAAATGAAAAATATCAAACTTAGCTTAAGTGTTGTTCTTTTATTACCTTGATCAAAATCCCCCCCCCCCCCCACAATACCCTTGGCTCAATCTCGGTACGAAAAACCACTTTCCACCCTAGTGATGAAATAAACTATTGAAAAACACCTGTTGCATAATAAAACTCGATGGACTTGTAAAGATACCAAGGTGCCACATCTCTGAAACTATTTTAAAATAAAAAAATCAAAAATATTACAATTTTTAAAATTGACCTTATAGTTTGTGTTGCCAGCTATAACAAACAACAGAAAGTTATGATATTGTGTTCTTATTAATGTCAGTTGTTAAAACCTAAAAAGGATGGTAAAAAGATTTTAAGGTTGGTTTTTGAAAGCTATACTTATGGGTGATTGATCAGTTTTCTTTATGTTTCAGAGTTCATGGAGATGATGACAGGAGAGTGACATCATTTAAGACTTCTCAACTCGCATTTTAAGCTTGTGTTCCTCTTTTTTACAACTTCTCACTCTCAATGTATATTTTGTCATTTCATGTTTTCTTAACATTTTTCAATATAACAATTCTAATATGGTCATTTGTTAGATAATATTCTTTTACCCTTTCAAATTTTCATCTTAGAATTTAATATTTATTGTATAAGTTGTATATTAAAGTAAGAAGAACCTATAATAGGCAATAAGGACATGGGCGCATTCAGCCAAAATCATCGGTCAGTACGGTCAGTCACCAGTGCGGTTGAACCATTGAACCTACATCCACCGAATCCCGGTGAATCCCTAAACAGACGACAACTTCCGGCCTGTTTACTCACTAAAGTCACCGTAATATCCGAGTCAGTGGACACTGATTGAATCGTCTGCATTCATCGATAGCAAGAGGGACGACTGCCAAGAGATATACGGGCAGTGATCATAACTTCATCTCTTTTCACCTGGAATAAAACGGGTTGACTTGTCGATGCAGTACCTGAAACTCAGTTGGCTGGAACTCGGCCAAACTGGACAGGGGAAAATTCATCGGGCGGCTGTCGCAGCCCTGAGGCTGGTGACTCTGCTAACCGACAGCAGGTCGAGACTCTGATTACGAAGACACTTACGAAGATATACATTTTCATTTCAAATATAATATAATTTTACATTAAAATACGTTTAAAATTACAACCATACAATGTAGATTAAATCTGGTTGCTCACTTCAGGACAAACTTACTGCATCAATATCACTAAATAACTTGAAACATAGACAATTTAAAATTGTACTTACTCACACGAACAAGGCCGAATGTGTGGATGAAGCAAGGTTTGTCTTTTCCCGAACATATGTTCACTTTGATGTGTGGAAAAGACCGACAATTATGTTTGCTACTTGCCAAATACACAAACACCCATCCACACTACTCGTCATTCGGGGAGTCGCTGCTCGCTGCATGCCAAATAACGCATGTGTGGTCGCGCCTTAACATAGGTAAAATTCAACAAAGTTGCCTTACTTATGTCTACTATTCCTTCATTTGTTTATTTTACATAATCAAAATACATTTAGCAAAATACATTTTTTATTGTGTGGGTAGTAAGTAAATTCTCCTCAGTCCTTGCGAGTATTTTTTATTTTACATACTTTTTAACGAATAATGTATCACATTTAATTACATTTTTGAGATGATGATTATATAATACTGTTATAACTAATATTCCTTACTCGTCAATAAACTCAAATTGAAAGAACTCAAAAGTATCTTTTTAATTCAACTCGACTTCAAACATCACTTTTCACACACCATTTCTCAGTATCTTCGAAAGTGATCAAGTGAGTTTGCTCTTTGAACTTACAATAGCTCCACTGTTCATTTTGGGCAGCAGTGAGTTTCCGTAACGGTCGTACAATCTTTACGATTACACAAACAAGAGGAGAAAACAGATTTGGGGAAGTCACAATGAATCATGATCAATAAGACCACATTTATTTATAAATAATACATCTAAATAAATCACAAGGGGAGTTTAAAGCTTGAAAAACTTATGTTAAAATGGTTATTGTGGCACCAAGGCATATATATGGCAGTTAACTTGTCATAAACGAAAATAACATGAAATATTCAATTGAAACAAGATTTTGAATTATAGAGGTTAAAATTAAACTGGCTCCATTGAACAATAAATATAATGTCTTTACATTTTGAAATTTTGAAACAAAAGAATTCTCTACACAAAGAGCACTAGTAATAAAAGCGTATTTCTTTTTAAAAGGTAGTTCTAAGTCTATTGTGCAGTTATAATTCCCTGAAATATTAACATCTTGAAATAATTAAAATGATCGTATTTAAACGCTACACAAGGTAGTGTTCAGCCGAGCTGATTGTTTTACATCCATACTCAACTAGAACTAGTAGCACAATAGTTACTGTGTTGTTGTAAAAGTAGATGACTCAAAATACGATTGGTCTTCAGTATCATCCGTCTGAAAAATAAAGCACAATGTTATAAATGATAATATGTCATGCTCAGGGGGATTTGTTATTTTTTCAAAGTATTAAGAGGATTTTCCAAAAAGAAAAGAACGTTTTGCTGCTACATCTTGCTCTGTTGTTCTACTTCCGCAACTGAAAGTCCGGCCACGAGATCCCTCCTGGTCTCAATCTACCGAGTCTCATTGCTGACCGATCATATATATCATTCATTTATAAATTATGGTGTCCATTGAAAATCCTGCCAAATGCATATGAACTTATTACAACAGTGTTTTGCAGCCTTAAAAGTCTACTCCATGTTCAATTTATGCCAAGAGAAGATAAAATTATCCTGAAGCTAGTGTGAGACCCTTAAGTAATTTAACAAACATACAAATAAAGCCACATGAAAAAATTCTTTGCTTGAAATGCATTGTTGGTGATGTGAAGTTCATGTTTTGACTTTAATTTGCTATCACTGATTAGTAAAATAATAAGGTGAATTTTTTTTACTAATATGTGACGGCGAATGTCCGCCAAAATCAAAATCAAAACGTGAAAAAATTCGCATCAAACGTGAGTGCTCCTAATTCAATGTTCTCTACTTTTCTTTGTGGTACTCTCATATTACACTAGACTCTCGATAGTGAAGGACTTCAGAGGTGTCAAAGTATCGAAATGTTGATAAATAGGGAAAATATAATTTTACATAGAAGCATTAAAAATAAAGGTCGTACAAGCACATTTACATTTTCTAAAAGTACACAACACTACTAACCTCAACTTTTACACTGCTTATTAACTTTTACCATAAATAGACCCCAATAAATATCAAGAGACAAAATATCTGGTAGTCTTTGAATGTTTTTCGAGTGTCAGTCTGTGTGGAATTATAAAGTGTGTCTCAGTATCGAGTGTCAAACTATCAAAAGTCTACTGTACCATGTAAGACACAGGCATAACACACTAATTCAGAGTTTTAACATTTCTATCGATTGATGCTTTCTTGTTGAGTTTTGGTTCAGCTCTTCGAGTGGGGGGATCTTATGAATCTTGGACGAAAACCAGCCAGAGATCTTGTTAAAGTACAAAAACATTTGTACAGTAATTTTGTTCTCAAGTCCTGGATACATTTATACTTTTACTTGAAATGGCCACCTACCCTACCCAGGTAGGTACTTTAAGCCAAGTATAAATGAGAGATGAATGCAGGATGATTGTAGAGCGACCTTAGGTGTAGTCTTGTTACTAAAGCAGACATGTTCCATAGAAAGGACTGTTGATTGATGGCACAACAGCCAGTGGCAACTAAAGGAATTAAAGTTTAACATGGGATCCAAACCACCATTTTACCAAATCAATTTACGAACTGGTCTAATTATGAGGATGGTCTTAAGGTGACTTTTCACGTGCGTGCTTTGAATGTCATGCAACGTCTATAACAACTGGTCTTACGAGACTAAGCACGACGTGCCGCACACACTGAAGCCCACACATGTAACGGCACGGAAAAAGAATACTCATAAGAACCGCACGGTGCTCTTACTCAAAAGAAAAATGTAGAATTCTACAACTGCAATCGTGTGACATGCAATGCACAGCGTGTAAAAGCACATTCGTGAATGTGTATGAACCTTTGTGTATGAATGTAGTTTTCACTAGTGCGGACATTATCTCCTGGTAACTGGGTAGTTCAGGACAGAAAGCAGGTTTCTCACCTGCAAGTCGTGGATGACGTCGAGTGTGTCGGGCAGCAAGGGTCGCACCGAGTTTATCTCCAGCTGTGTGAGGTGGTCGAGCTTCGCCGTGCGAGCGTGGCTCTTGATGAACGTGTCCATGGACGAGCGCAGTTTCGACACTCGGATGTCCCACAGGTCCTGGCAACATTGCAATAAAGCACTAGACATAAATTATGAAATTACCTCCTCAGTCATGTATTTTTCTTATTTCTGAGAATAATTATAGCATGGTATCTCTAAAAGTAAGTAGCCTAAATATATATGTAGCAAATAATTTTAGTGTAATAATTAAAATATCCTAGCTGAGCCTTGCACATGTTTTATGCCTTAGACTATTTACGTAGGATGATCTGATAAAGTAAGTAATAGATTTTACATAAACAATATGTTTGCATACGGTAATTTTTATATGGAGACTCTTTAGGGATTCTGGGGAAGAACCAAATTGAGTTAGGATGAAATGGATGGCTTAAAACATTCTTAAATTTTACATATTCGTCTACCAAGTTTTATGACAAATGGCCCATTAGTGTCCGAGTCCGTAAACTTCAAATGTACCTAAATACATTAAATACATCCTCTTTTATAAATATATAGATTCTTCCAATAATATATTGGAAGAATAATACAAGCTGCCCGATTTGAATCATAAATGATGTGGGCCTTACATAACAGATAGTGCTCCAATTGGTCTTAGTTTGAATAACCAACGGTAAAAATTTGGTTCTAGATTTATCTTGTTTATTGTGCAAAATGAAAAAAATTATATTTTTCAGGATATTACTTTTTGGGAATTTTTTAGAAAATGTTAACTGTTTAAGAATTTATTATAATATTTTCATAAATCAATCATAATCACCACATATAAAGGTATGTTTTAGTGTAGAAAAATTGTTTTTCATTAAAAAAATCAATTTTGTTCACTATATTACCAACAGTAAATGTGTTGACAGACAAAAGAATTTTAAAGAAATTTAAGTTCTAATTTCTTGTTGAGAATTACCTGCGACTGCAATATTTGTGCCATCACTGTGGAGACACAGTGAACCCTCCTCCCCAGCCTAAATGTGACAAAAATAATTTAATGAATTCAAACTTTAACTCTAGAATAAGACTGTGAGTTTTTAAGGCATGTTGTTACCCTACCCAATAAAAATGTACAATAGCACAGTCCCAAGTTAATCACCAGATTTAACAGTGAATCAAAGAAGTAAATGGCTCATTGTAACAAGATCACCTTGATGAACCGTGGGAAAAATTTATCAAATTGGTTTTCGAAGCGATAGTAATAGTGCATGGGCAGGTAAGAGAGCAAGGATGTTTGAGAGTTTGTTTTATTTTTATTTGAATTGAATTCAAACCCCAATCGACCTAGGTCCAAATTACATTATTTAGGACGATCCGAGTTTTCTGTGTGGAACTGAAAATTCTTCAAAAAGAGGACTCGACTTTCAATCTGATCCTACTACTTCCTACTGTTTTAAGCCTATAGCATAACAGCTGCTACAAAAATGAAGAAACGGGAGTTTTGTTGAGTGCTTGTTTTGGATTCTCACAACAAGTTCTAATAAAAGCCTAGCCTTTACCTTAACTGCAGTTCTTATTTCATCTGGCTTCTCGATGTCATCACCAGCAACTGTCAGAAGCATGTGAGCCAATTCCATATAGTGTTCATTTGGCATCTTTGTAAAAAGTCTGGAATAATAACAAAATCTACTTATTACTTGAGAATGATACTAGAGGAATAGTAAGTCACATCTAAAATCACCCACATTGATAAACTTGGTCGAAGATACCAAATTAAATTTTTTGCATCCTAGCTTGAAATTAATGTTCAACTAGGAGGATATATATTATTTGTGCTTCGGGCTTGTCTCCTATCTTATTCCACTTTCAGATCATCACTGGCGTTTGGTAAGAATATGTCATTAAACTGATTTATGGCATGTTAAAAACATCTGACATTCATATCCATCTGTTTATTTCAATTCTAAAATCTTAAATTTTATGATTTGGCAACCTCAGTTGAACAACAACCTGATTTCAAAGTCTGTAAACATACATCCTCACTTTGTTGAGTTCAGACTTAAGTCAAAAAGCACCAATAGATCAATAGATAGATCTTCAAAAATTCTACTTTCAACAATTGTTCAATAGGTCTACATGGTGCTAAAATGGCCTAATAGCATGTTTCGCCTGTAACTTGATCCTAAGTTTAATTGGCCGTAAAAAGAAGCCCCTATATACTGATAACTAACTATCGATGCATTAAATTTCCAAATTTTTGTCTCAATGATCAGTGACTTTGAGAAACATAATTTGATTGCTGATGCAGGTGCACCAGAACTATATGGAGGCCTCTAGTAGTCAGCATGGTCAGGTTAGGTACCAACGTTATGTACTACGAGTAGGAACTTAATGAAACTTTAAATTTCAAATCAAATAATACTTGTGAACAATACCACTAACAAAAAATCCCCTCAAAAATATGCTAAAGCATGCTGACCTAAGGGCGACAACCTACACTGTCATCTGTCTCAAGGAAATTACTTAGCCTATTATTTCATGCTTCTTGGTTGCTTTTACACTGGTTGTTTTTGCTAACATAACCTCACCTACCAGCCTCTAACAATGTATTCTTGGAAATCCTAAATGAAATACCTACCTTTTGGGGGCCAACTATTCAATTTCAATTTCAATATGGTCAAATAATTTCAATAGGCTACATTAAAATGATTTAAATACATTAAAATTTTCTCCAGTAATTAGTTATTGACCTCTACATAAAGTACCTCAGAACCCTGGTCAACATAAAGGAGCAGGTCAGTGGGCATAGGCCCTAATCTGCTTAAAGAAACACATACTCTTATCATGTGAGTGTTAAATTGTCCAGTTGGTTTTTATTTGTATTTGTGCTTTGTTAGGAAAGATCTCCGATTTTTATTTTATTTACTGAAATTAACTTAGAAACACAAATTAGACCCTTCCATAAAAACCTTTCTTCACACTCTCACAATAACTAACCATACTCATACCCTGACTAAAAATAAATGAAGGTAGGATAGTATTAAATTATAATAAAATGTTGGGCAATTTAATTATGCTTAGATTGAATCAACCTACAGTTTGATTTGAAAAAGTTTGAGAGCCATCTTTGAAGTGCCGCGTCATCTTGAGAGCCTAATTTCAAAGAAAAATAAATTCTTGAGAAATTTTTCGTCCATTTACATTTAAAGTTGCTTGTCTATTTCCACCAAAACGTAAGTATTTTCAGACTATCATTCCAGCAAACTCAGTACAGCCTTAGTAATTTTGTCAGGATTACACAATACAAAACAGCTTTCTTTGAAAAGCATATGCAATTCAAATCGATCAAACCTTTAATGCACTCCTAAAAACGTATCAGAGCTGAACAAAATGCAGGACGATTTGGCCGAGAGGTGAAGTGTTTTTTGGTTGAGCGGGCTACCTACAGTGTAAGGGAGTTTTTACAAGCTATAGCTAATTTATAAAATTCTTATATTTGACTACTAAGGATTATCGTTATTTTAGTAGTACAATTTTTCGTTGACACTGTATGTAGAGTTTTATTGTGTCTCAATAAAGGCTTTTTAATTTGATTTGGTTACATTACAGGTCAGTATTAACACTGCAGCCAAGTTAACACTGGTCTACAAAGTTTTGAGCAGCTGGACATATATCACTGAAAACTGCCAGACAAAGCTAGTTGATATTTTTTGTTTTAAACCAATCAGCTGGCAACTTAACCGATCAGTACCCAACATTTTTTGTTGGATTCCAATCATTCCACTAGTTTAAACGACTGAAGCAGTCGATGTTTCATGTGATGAATAATTGACCAGTAGGTCTATCAACAACTAGTGTAGGCGAAAGGGCCCATTCAAAACTTATAGGCTATCGACTAGGCCCTAGTCACTAGTTAGGCCTTACAAACGTTAAAGTTCAAAGTTGTACAGCTAGCTATAGACATTCTTAACATCACAGCATGTTTTGTTTAAAGGCCATCTCAACATATGTTGAGACAAGGCTTCCTGACCGGTGGCGTTGACCAGGACAACGGCCAGGCGAGTAAATTCCATTGTCTGAGGCTGTGCGGCCATTGTCCTGGTCAACCCCTCGGTCAGATAGCTTGTCTCAACTTATGTTGAGGCGGCCTTTAGCATGAGTGTAATGAGAGAGCCAAATCTCAAAATCACAGCTCAGCTGGACTATATTTTGACCGAAACCAATACAAACCTCGAATTCTTCTCCTCTTCTTTTTTCTCAAGAAGACTTTCAATGTTCATCCAATCTGGTGGTATTATTCTACACTTTTGTCTTTGACGTAAATTCACTGCAATCCATAAAGGTACAACAACTGGAAGGCCAGCTCTGAAGGGTCCAACATCACCTGATATTAGATGTAATACATTACTACTTGTAAACTTAGGAATGATACTAACATTTTGTCTTTCTGCTAAAAATTCAATTTCGGAGGGATCCATTAACAAAGCTTCTTGATTTTCTCCTATCAAAGAAAAACCATATATAGGCCTTTAGAAGTATTTGGAGGCCTCTTATTTCATGCAAGTCATAATATGAAGCCTGACAAAATGTGTAGAATATTTTCACAATTCCATAAGAGCGGCTCGATAATTTTTGTTGTTACATAAAAATGCTACTAAAAACACTATAAATAAACACAGCTAACAAACGGTTGACAAAAAATTAATACATTTCACATTGGAAAGGGACAACAAACAACATAACCTAACCAAAAATCCAAGTCAAAAGTTGACGTTTTGAATAATAAGTTCACAGGTCGTCATGTTGTCTAAAGAATCAAAATAAAATAAATTCGGCGGGAAACATAGAGTAAATTTGAATTATACATACAAAGTATTACATTTATTCATAATTCATCAAATTTTTTATTGCACCTATTTGCCTACTTTTAATTACTTATCATGATTTGCAAATGTGCAATAGAATAATATAAAGTGTTTATGCGGCTCGTGTCGTACGACAAGGAGTCGCGGGACCCGCGACGTGTGAGAAAGCACCCAAAATGTGTGCTTGTGAGAGGCCCACTTCACGCGAATCGGTTTTGATGCGGCTCATGTCGTGCGATCCGATTCATATTCGTATGTAACCTTAGGAGCCAAATCAAAACCGCTTCGTAAAAAAGGGGCCTTACTAGTACATTATTGTAGACTTGAGTTTTACACAAACACATTTTAATCTCCAAACAGGATGCGGTGATCAAACGGATCCAAACGGTCAAACGGTTTAGAAATATGTAAAACACCGTCCATGAGATTGATTTTAGCTTTTTGATGAAGTATAAACATCTCCTAGAATACAAGGCCTCCGTACTTCTCCGTCATTTCCAACTTAAGTGACATAAGTACATCAACCTAATTATGATGTAGTGGGCTGTCAACATGTCAACTCAACCAACGGGAATGTTTCAAATCGTCCAGGTGCAGAACGTCCAGGTTGGGTTGCTTTAAATTAGGTTAGATTAGTTTCGGCTAGTTATGTTTAGGTTTGACTAGAATAGATTAGTTTAGTTAGAGTATTTTAAGTTAGTGTAGTGCAGGTTAGACAAATATTTGCTAAAGCTTACCTGGACGTTCTGCATATGGGCGTTTTGAAACGTTAAGATGATGTCCCAGATGGTCCGGGCTGTAATGTACTAACTTACATTTATATATATATTATAATGTCAGTTCATTGATAATTCAATTTTGTAAAATTATTAAGTTGGCAATATGTTAATGATTTAGTACAATAAACGCAATTGGCTGTACCCCGCAACCCGTACCCAAGTTCAACCAATCACAATCCAGTTTAGATCCGTCTGTCTATCTAGTGCATCCTCACCTCAGCTCTTAGTTCTGTTCGCCCCTCTTCTCCTTCATGTTCATTCCGCGGGTTACAGTCCCATGCCCTTGTTACTATACAAATAATGTCTTTATTTCATTTCCCGGTTCCCCGGTATCGTGCTAAGTCGCGATATTACATTGGCGACGAGGTAAACTCTTGCGTTGTGTAATTCTATGGACGGATTTCATCCATTGTTCTTGGATTCGTTGTTCGGCGATAGCGTGCAGAAGATGGCGGCGTACATCGGCAGCGTCGGTCCTTTTCAAGACACGGACGAGAGTTGGGCGACATACATCGAAAGATTTGAACTATTTTGTGATTGTAACGAGATTAAGGCAGAGAAGAAAGTGTCTACACTATTGACTTTAGTGGGAGTGAAGACTTATAACTTATTGAAAAACCTGTGTTCGCCTGACAAGCCTGCAGTAAAAACTTATGAAGAAATAGTTAAGATGATTGGTGACCACTTATCTCCAAAACCTTCTTTCATAGCCGAAAGATATAAGTTCAGCCTCAGAAATCAACATGAACATGAGTCGGTGGCTCAATACGTAGTGCAGTTAAAACAGTTATCGGTTAACTGTGAATTCCAAGACAAGTTGCCGGACTATTTAAGGGACAGGATTGTAAGTGGCCTGAAGAGTGAAGCAACCAAAAAACGTCTTTTGGGGGAGCCAGACTTGACTTTTGAAAAAGCAGTCCAAATTGCCACTACCATGGAGTCTGCAGAGAGGGGCACGGCTACGTTATCAACACAGATCGGAGCTCAGGGCAGCAGTGGAGGACGACTTCACAATATCAACAAGGGTCACAACAACCGAATGCAGCAACGAAACCAGCAAGGATCCCGAGACCAGAGGAAAGGAGGAGTGCCCAGTGGAGGTGACATAAAATGTTTCTGTTGTGGACAAGTGGGACATATGACTAACTCGTGCAAGTTCAGGAGTTTAACTTGTAATTTCTGTCACAAAGTAGGTCACTTAGAGAAGGTTTGCAAATAAAAAATTCAAGTAAGTCTCAATACAATTCAAACCATTATAATAAGAGTAGGCCTAATTATAAGTATACCAATAAGCACCAAAAAGCTAGGCAAAATTATGTTGAAGAAAGTAAAGTTCAGGAACCTAACTCTAGCGATGATGTTGATTTTAACCTAGGTCCTTTGTTTCATATTGAGGAACCATTGTTAGCTGTCAATAGAATTAAAGTCGACCCGATTAAAGTAAACTTAAGTGTCGAAAACAAACCAATGTGCTTTGAAGTTGACAGTGGTGCATGTGTTTTGGTCATTTCTGAAGACTTTTACAAACTGCACCTAGATAATGTACCTTTGCAACCAACTGATTTGGTTTTAAGTTCATACACGAATGATCAGTTCAAACCAATAGGCAGATTAACTGTGTCGGTTAATCATAACAATATATCTAAGAATTTAGATTTGTTTGTAGTCAAAAGAGGGGCTAATCCTTTGATAGGGCGAGATTGGATTCAGCAGTTACGAATCACTGTATCTATTCCGATGAATGAAAGTAGGTCTAGTGAGTTTTCTGAATCAGGACAAATCAAAAGTACAAAGCTAAAATCAAGTAATGATATTATCATGGAATTATATCAAGAATTCCCAAATGTGTTCACTGACAAGTTAGGTTGTTACACTGGTGATCCTGTTAAACTTGTTCTAAAACCTAATGTAACGCCTAAGTATTTCAAACCAAGACCATTACCTTTTACACTCAAAGCCAAAGTTGAGGCAGAATTAAAACGTTTGGTAGATGCTGATATTCTATGTCCTGTTAATAGCAGTGAGTACTCTACTCCAATAGTTCCTGTCATTAAGAAAGATGGTTCAATTAGAGTTTGTGGTGATTACCGCATTAGTTTAAATAAAAATTTAAATGTTGAGCGTTATCCCTTACCCAGGATTGAAGACCTATTTAATGAGTTACAAAATGGTGAACTTTATAGCAAAATAGATTTAAGTGAGGCATATATGCAGCTTAAATTAGATGAATCATCACAGAAACTTTGTACAATATCTACTCATAAGGGATTATTTTCGTATTTGCGTTTACCCTTTGGTATCAGCAGTGGTCCTAGTATTTTTCAGCAGAAAATCGAGCAAACCCTTCAAGGTATACCAGGTGTAGTTTCATACCTAGATGATATGTTAATTTCTGCACCAGATAATGAAACCCATGTTTGTAGACTAAGAGAAGTTTGTAAGCGCCTTTCCTCAAATGGGTTTACTGTAAAAAAAGAAAAGTGTAATTTCTTTGCAAAACAGCTTGAATATTTGGGTTATATAATAGACCAAAATGGGTTACGTCCTTCTCAATCAAAGGTTAATGCCATTATCAATGCTCCTGTACCTCAAAATGTCACACAAGTCAAAGCTTTTGCGGGTTTAGTACAGTATTATGGTAAATTTGTGCCCAATTTAAGCAGTGTAATGAGTCCTTTGTATAATCTTTTGAAAAAGGATGTACCTTTTGTGTTTGATAAGCAATGTGTAGAGTCATTCAATAAGGTCAAGGAACTTTTAACAACTGCGCCAATACTTGCGCATTACGACCCACAAGCGCCAGCCATATTGACGGTTGATGCAAGTTCAACAGGAATAGGTTGTGTATTAAGCATTGTTGATTCTAATGGGGTCGAGAGACCTGTTTCATATTCTTCGCGAACACTTTCTCCTGCTGAGTGTAATTACTCTCAAATTGATAAGGAAGCGACCGCAGTCGTTTATGGTGTAAAGAAATACCACCAATATTTATACGGTAGGCATTTTACCCTTAAATGTGATCATAAGCCATTATTGAGTATCTTTGGGCCTAAGAAAGGGATACCTTTGTTCGCTGCTGGTAGGTTACAGCGTTATGCAGTATTTTTATCCGGATATGATTTTGATATCAAATATGTTAAGTCAGAAAATAATAGTGCTGATGCATTATCTAGATTGCCTGTGAATGTAAAACATTCAGTTTCAACTAATGATTCTGATTGGGTAGGGACCTACTTACATTGTATAAAAGAAAGTTCTATTCCCTTAAATTGTGAGCAGGTAAAGAAAGAAACTCAGAAAGATGTACTATTAAAGAGAGTATATGGGTATGTTATGCATGGTTGGCCTAACTTTTTGTCTGAGGAAGAACATGAACTATCAGCGTTTTATAAAAGGAAGGACGAACTAACTATTGAGCAAGGCGTACTTATGTGGGGATATCGAGTAATAATTCCTAAAAGCCTAAGAGAATATATTCTGAATGAGTTGCATATCAGTCATATGGGAGTAATGAAAATGAAAAGTGTAGCAAGGTCTTATGTGTATTGGCCTAATTTGGATTTAGATATTGAGCGCCTGGCTAATAGTTGTCCGTCCTGCCTTGCAGAGCGTCAAAGTCCTGCTAAATCAGAATTGCACGTGTGGCAATATCCTAATCATCCTTGGGAACGTTTGCACTTAGATTTCCTAGGTCCATTCAAAGGGAAAATGTATCTAATAGTTATTGATGCCCATTCTAAATGGTTGGAAGTGTTTGAAACCGCTTCAACCGCAGCTCAACATACCATTGAACATTTGCGATCATTATTTGCTAGATTTGGACTCCCTATCTCAGTTCATAGTGACAATGGTCCACCATTCAATTCAGTAGAATTTAAAAGATTTCTTGATTACAATGGTATTAAACAAACCACATCAGCCCCCTACCACCCCCAGTCAAATGGCCAGGCTGAAAACTCAGTCAAATACGCTAAACAGAAGTTAAAATGTGCATTTAGGGATAATGTAAGCAATGTTTCTGTGGCATTAAGTAGAATTTTATTTGATTACCGCAATTCAGTTCATGCAACCACAAATGAAACACCAGCCAAGTTGATGTTTAATCGATCATTAAGAACTAGGTTTGATTTGTTAAGACCGAGTTTAAATAATACAGTGCAGCAGAAACAGGAAAACCAGAAATTGTATGCGAGAGGTAGAAAAACAAGATATTTAAGAATTAATCAACATGTGTTGGTTAGAGATTACAGAGCTAATGATAAATGGGTTGAGGGTATTGTGGTTAGGCAAATCAGTAATGTAATGTATATTGTAAGAATAAATTCTGGGTTACTGTGGAAAGACATATCAATCAGATAGTAGCTGTTGACTCAGGAATAGCTGAAAATGCAGATGATAGCCTAAATGATGAGCCTATGGCACAGTACAAACAGACAATGTTTTCTCCATCTCCAGTGTCTGTTCCTAACAACCAAACTAGCTCTCCTAGTCCGTTACCAGCACCTACACCTACACCCCGTTCACCTATACCTACAAGGCTAGACCCAACCTCTCCTTGCAGTCGTCAATCTGTAACCAATCCGGTTAACCGTCCTTCGCCTCCTGTTCCATTAAGGCGATCGAATCGACCCAAGAAGCCAGTTGAAAGGCTTGACCTCTAAAGCTTTAAAGGCAATGTTGATGTAAGATTTTATGTTGTGTTCATTAGGTTATGGTTTTCTGTCATTATTTTTTTATTGTTAATCATTCACTCTGTTATAATTAAGTATGTACCGCTTATTATTTTTGTCAATTTGTCACATAGTTCCAAATTTGGGTGGAGAGATGTAATGTACTAACTTACATTTATATATATATTATAATGTCAGTTCATTGATAATTCAATTTTGTAAAATTATTAAGTTGGCAATATGTTAATGATTTAGTACAATAAACGCAATTGGCTGTACCCCGCAACCCGTACCCAAGTTCAACCAATCACAATCCAGTTTAGATCCGTCTGTCTATCTAGTGCATCCTCACCTCAGCTCTTAGTTCTGTTCGCCCCTCTTCTCCTTCATGTTCATTCCGCGGGTTACAGTCCCATGCCCTTGTTACTATACAAATAATGTCTTTATTTCATTTCCCGGTTCCCCGGTATCGTGCTAAGTCGCGATATTACACGGGCATTTTGACGTGTCCAACGCTTATGGCCAATCGGACGATAAAGGAGGTACCAAGGTGCAAAGGCAGGTACCTTTGCCGCGCAGAATGCAGTGGGCTAAGCTTATTTTGAGATTTTTGTTTTTTGGTTGTTGTGTTTTGAAGATTTGTCTAAGATGAGGCCTGGAATAACTTAAATTCACTTAGCTTCAGAAAACTTCCAATGTAACCCAGTGTAGGTCGGGGGGAGGGGGTGAAGAATTCGGGGGTGAAGAATTCCTAATTTATCTTTAAAGTTTGATTAGTATAAAAAATAAATTTAATATATTTCAAATTAGTTAATGGCTTTATTGGAAACAAAAACTTGTTGAATGTATAATTTACAAATTGACGCCATCTAAATGTTAGTTCCACCCCATTACCAAAGGAAGAAGTAGTTTCTGTTTGAATATTTGGTGTGCGGAGTAAACAAAAAACTACCGAACAGACCGCTGAAATTTTACCAAAGGATAGATTTTGAAGCTATGGAACATTTAGCCTATTAATGTATTCAAAATTTACTCGGGATTCGCACCTCAGGCTTCTTATGCACGTTTTACTGTACTGAACTAATTTGATAGATTTTGGTCGTTTTTATTTTTGGTCCCAATGGTAACTATTGTTAATTTTCTGTTTAACCTTACAAATAATGGGTAAAACAGCTGATCATGAATAAAAAATTAGATTTTCACAAAGCAATTTAATCCTCAGACCTAATTTATCCTATTAGGGACAAATAAAACATGCGGTTTTGACCCTTATTGTTTTCAATAATTTATTTCCTATTGTCAAGCTGGTAATCTCGACCCATATAGCACACAATGTCATTTTGACGTCAAAAAGTGATCAATGATATCAAATTGACATCAAAGTAAAAAGTTGCACATCAAATTGATATCAAAATGATGTAAATATTTTTACTCGCATCCTTTAATTTTTTAAGTGAAACACTGCCCATCAAATTTATGTCAAATTGATGTAAAATTATTTAATGTAACATTTTTACTATTGAAATACATTTATATTTAATAATAACATTTGATAGTTTATTCTCCACATAAAAATTGTGTAAAAACGACGTAGAATGATTAAAAATAAATAGTTTGACTATACATTTTACCTTCATTTTCAAATCATTAACGTGATAAATTCCAGTTCAGTTAATGTGTTCAATTTATTGTTGTTGTTTGACTTAATTGGTGCCTAAGTTTTTTTTAAGAAGATTAATATTTCTATTCAAAAGAAGTTATTTATGAAAATTTGATTATAATTGTTTTAGTTAAACAGACATCGTTTAAATGGGGTAAAATTGATCATATGAGTCTAACATGTAAATTATATTAATATTTGCATTTATTTTATTCCGAGTAGGCCTACGGTACACTTGAAAGTGCTATACACATAAAAAAATGTACACAATAAACCGCATCGTCTCTTTCTCCTATTTAAAAAACCGAAGGTTACGTCAAAATCAATCCATCACTTTCCATCCCGGCGTTCTGAGGACCTTCACCTATTAGGTAACTCCAATAAAATACTGACCGGCTCATAACAATAACCCGGGAACAATTAAAACTCGAAGTAAACGAAAAAATATACACATAAAAAAATCATTTATGGGATTTTGAAGTAAAAGGTTAATTGAACTTGTTATAAATTTTTAATTATTTTTATTCAACATTCTTGAACAAAGCATATAAATTCACTTATTAAAAAAATAGATTAAGATAATTATATAAACTATGTTAGTTTTCAAAGATAACATGCCAAATAAACACAAATTGTAGACAAAACGTTAAATTTTGAAAATCTTTGTGAATTAAGTATAAGCACTTTTCTCCCAATAGACATAAGTTGAAATAGCCGAGAGGTCTAAAGCGTCACGCAATTTAGTCTAAGATACAGGGTCGCGGGTTCAAACTCAGCAGGGTGTACAATTTTTTTGTTCCGCGATTCCGTGTTATAATCATTCATTTAGGCCCAATAAATGTGTTTTTAAATTATAATTCACATATTTTCAGTTTAAAATACATTTATTAAAAATATGGAAGCTTGACATTGACATCAAATTGATGTAATATTGACATCAAATAGTTTGTTCTTTTTACTTATATTTTACATCAATTTGATTGCCATTTTTACCTCCAGTTTACGTCAAAATGACATAATTTTTATTAAATATGACGTCAATATGACATCTACGATTTCATTTATATTGACATTTTGTACATCAATTTTACATAAAATTGATATACTGCTTGTGCTATGTGGGGACTTTCAATGTTGAATGTTGGGATATCAACGGAAAATAAAATTATAAGTAACGGGTGTTAACTGGGTCTAGTCTTTTGAATTGTGAAGATTGATATCCGCTCTACGGAGAAGAGAACACACGGTCATATAGTTTTGACGAGAGCTATACGATTAAAAGGTGTAGTTCTTGCAACGAAAACATTTCATCCATTATTGTGTCATCATGTCGAAGACGCCACACCGTTATGTCTACTGCCCAGTATGTAATAGTGGTGTGAACAGGGATTAAAAAAGGTGAAAAAACATCTGGTTAAATTATGTCCGTTCGTCTTTCGTCGACAGACAAGATTTTGAGTCATAAGGTTCAAAGGTGTATCCTTCTCAGAAAAATTTGGGACCGATGAGGTTAATTTATTATATGTTAGATTTATTTAAAGCCATTTAATACCTAGTATTAATGGCAACAATCAGTTAAAAGTATAATTTAAAAAATTACGTCATGTTAATGCTGATATGCTCCCATTACCGAGATTTTAATTTTCGATCCTCTTATTTTCAAATGACATAATTCATTTTTGAAAGATCCCTTTTTACTTCTGTCATACAAGAGTAACAGTTCTGAGCTCATAATTTTGTATGTTAAAGTGTAAATTGCAACTTATAACGTCTAGTTAGGCATTGCAACATCACCGTGTTTACGTTGCTAAACAGTTCGTAACCATCCATACAGGCACAAATACGATATTTAACATTTTTAACGTAAATGTTACTATTAATTATCAATAGAGGCACAAATACAATGTTTTACTTTTTTAACGTAAATATTAATCAAATAATTTTATATTTGGATAGTGTTTACTATAATTTACACAGGATTTGCATTTCTCAGCAAAACAGTTCCCATGAGCATTGTTTTGTCGGTTATCTTTGTAAGATATTCAATTTGGCTGCAGCACTCTTGAGCATTGTTTGTTATGTTTGTAATTGCTCTCTCTGATTCAAAAAAAAGAAGTCCCTGCTGAATTTAATTTAAATTTCTCAATTTTGTAAATATGTGAATTAGTAAATAAAAATACTCAATGAATATATGGTGTAACAGGTAATTAACTTTTTCAGAATAGATATATAGCTAATGATTTGTGGTGCCAAATTATAGGGTTTCTGGGTTGATATTTTATTTTGAGGTACTTAGACTTCGTTAATACCATTAATTCCAACTTCATGTACATGCCTATATATTTTTTGAAAAATTTTTTTATTTCAGATTTTTTCATTTCATTAGATTTGTTTTTAAGTGTTCAATAGTTTAATGACGATTTGTCCATACTGTTGTACATAGTCTATGACAATAAAGGATTCCTGATATCAGCGGGAATCGTTTGCACTTTGGTAAGGTATAGAAGTTCCGTTTGCAAAATAGGCATCGCCCACTAAAAATTAATGATAACAATTTATTTTAGAGTTAAGAGAAGAGACTTCTGCGAAGTGCGTGTTAATTTACTTTCAAATTTTTGTGAACGAACTTTTAATTTATATTTTTAGTAGATTAAAGTGTCACAAAAAAGACTTATATTAATTAGGCCTACTAATATTTTATTTTCACTTTTTCAAGCAAAAGTTAAAAAGTGGAATTAACAAATAATTTGTGTTATTTGAAATGATAGGCCTACAATGTGATTTTATTTTACTATAGTATAATGTTTCTTAGATTGTAATGAATAAATACTGTTTGACCAAGTGTACTTTACCTAAACCAGTTTAAAGAATGACAAACGAAAGGCTGAAACACACAGTGCAATTGTATAACGCTGAAGGCCCTAGTTAATCAATTTTATTTACCCTGTTTTAAGTACTTTCGCAGACTGCGATGGGATTTGATTAAAATATGTTTACAGTCTGCAGTGTGGGAGGCGGAGTGTGATTGGCAATTAAAAGCCCACTTGTTGATGGGCAATCGTATACTTTACATTAGCCTTCGTTAAAAACTGCTCTGATTAAGATTATTTCAAATCTGTATGGTAGTCGTCAATCCCGTCCTTTACAATACGGAACAATAAAACAATTTCAATACCAGATACTCCATGAAATATTCATGTTCTGTTTTCAATTGTTCATTCCACAAATAAATGTCACACTGTGAATATTTTACAAAACACATTACCTAAAGTAAATTAACAATTAAAATCATTAGCAAATCAAAAACAACCTATAGCATATTAACACCTGACCTTACATGTGTCCCAAATGAGCTCCAAAATGATTGTTAATTGTAGCTTGTTGAACCATCCTCATGAATGTAAAATATATGGTCATATATAATGAAATTTATTAGGCTATACTTTATTCAGAAAATGTTAACTCCTATGTTAAAGAAATTCACAAAACAGTCCAATATTCACGGCTCGCCATCGTTGAACATTTCTGCAGCATTGGTCGTAAATTTCCAAAGCTGTAAACAGGCTTTCAGTGCACTCTAAGCCAAGGGCTATTGTAGGTTTATTGCATATTGTTGTTCGATTTATATAGACTTTTACGGGTTAGAACTTTTGAAAGTATAAAATTCACATTATATAAGTTTACATTAAAAGAAATTTAGTTTGTTTCCAACGCAGATAGAATCTGACGTGTAGATTGAAAGCTAGAGCGGAAGTATAATTGCAAAGGTCTTCAGACCAAATATTTGTAACTAAATAGAACATTTGTTCTACAGATATCCTTGAATAAAAACCAGCTGTTGGCCTACAATACAATTACAAATTTCAGTGTTTGTTGTATAAGGACCCAGCTTGGCACTCATTCGTTTACTATACAACTTTTTATTTGCATTAATTGTTTTAAGTACATCTTCTTTTATTCGATGCAAAAAGATCGGCTTATTTGAATAATTAGTCTTATCTTAGAATCAATTTCTCAATATAAATAAATATATAATTTATTCATATTAATGCTTTATAATAAATTATACTGGCCAGCTAACAATGTTCTGTTGTAATAACACGTGTAAAACAAACCTAGGTTTCCGAAAATATGTTCACTAATGTTTGATAAATATGCAAACGCTGTGATGGACAACAAACAGTGAGGCAAACGTTTTTGTGCAAATTAAATTACTGTACCATATGCTCTTTGAACTTTGTAAACTGTTTTATATATTTTAAAATAGCATATTTGATAAGAAGAGTGGACAGTGGGTAGTTGTATATTCGAGACCATATGTTTAAAGTCCGAGATTTATCGAACACTTCATATGGTCGAGAAAATGAAAACCACTTTCTCTCAAAAGATTAAGTAAAAAAGGCCTACGGAAACAGTTCACAGATATTTAGCACCTAAAA
Source organism: Flexamia atlantica (assembly GCA_035578135.1). NCBI lineage: Eukaryota > Metazoa > Arthropoda > Insecta > Hemiptera > Cicadellidae > Flexamia > Flexamia atlantica. The sequence goes on from JAQJVK010000001.1 coordinate 3,035,037, forward strand.
CAACATAACAATTTAATACAATTAATTCAAAGAGGTTCTTTGAAAAACGTGTTCAGGAATTTCATGGGGAGAGCACAACTTAGTTTAAACGTCAATGGCAGATTGTTTGAACACAAAATGTAAGCTAAATGTGATCAAAATTAAATAATGGGTTGTATAAAATGTAAAGAATAACAAAGCAATACTCATTTCATGTTTATTTGTGCATTATTCAATCTTAAAAATGGGTTGCATAAAAAAACACCTTGAATATCGTTACAGTGGGTCGGCGCTTGGGGTGGTGTACCAATTGGCCAAAGCTGTCGGTTGTTCATTTGCGTGCTTCCTCGAAACTCATAAATCTGAACCAGCCACGCAACGCTATTTTATTCAACAGCAAACAGTTCAGTTAATTGCCTTAAACTACTAGGAAGTTTCAAGATTTTTTATGATGATCAATTTTTTTCTATTTTATAATAATTTAAAATGAAAACTGGAAACATTTTTCTAATCACGTAATAAACAACAATGAAACATGGTCTGAGTTTAGAACAGGGTTTAAGCCTTGACATTAGTAGAATTACAGAATCATCATTTTAAACTCTTTGGTAAAAAAGCCCCTTAATAAAACCCAGCACATTTATCTTTTACAAATGGACTTATTTAAATCGCTCCATATTCAGTCTAATAAATGTCATGATGCCCCAATAAAACAAAAAATAAAGATGATAAAAATTAATAAAAAATTTAAAGTGTAAATACAATTGTAAGTAAATAAATAACGAGGTCCATTAAATAAACTCAGAACGAACTCCAATTAACTCACTATGGTTTATCGAACAATCATATTAAATAAGGGTTGATTAATGAACATGATTAAGTCTAATGATAGCTATAAAGGATTTCGCACCTATAATATAGTGCTACAATATAGTGTGTTCACCTAAAAGTTATTTAAGCGATAACACTTCTGTCCAAGACAGAACACGACTTGTATCTTAAATTAAAAGATTCAATTCCATTCCGTCCCATTTCCCTTTCAAATGAGGGAAACAACAAAATTAACACTACACAATCCAAAAAGTGGTGTCAAAAGTTAAACCCATAAAAAATAACAAATAAAGAATTGAAAAATTTAAACCACTAATCTTCTGACGGTTTATGAAGAACATCAGAACACAGTCCAGTGTTATTTATACAACTCAAAAAGAAGTGTTAAGGTTTAACCTATCGAACAATAAAGAATACTGTAAAATTTAAACCACTGGTAATTTTCTGCCAGTTTATGAGGAATGTCAGAACTCGTTGCAGTGTTATTTGCAGAAATTAAATAGTGGTTATCAAAGTTTAACCTTTCAGACAATTAAAAATATTGCAAAATGTAAAGCACAGGTAATTTTCTGTCTATATGAAGAACGGCGGAACACAGTCGGCGTTATTAACGCCTGCACCCGCAAAGTAGCGGTCATTTCTGCTTCCCGTCGTAAATTTTCAAAGCTATAAAATGGCTTTTAGTGCACTCCAGACTGAAAGCCGTTGTGATTTTACTGCATTAGGCTCAATCATCGAACCCCTTTCACATTTAAAATAAACGGTGTCGGGAAACTGTATGTAATGAAATAAAAACAAAATAACTATTAATTACCTCACAATTACATACCAAATTTGATCAAAATAGTTTGGTAATTAACGGAGATATCGGTTTTTGAATATTTGCCATAAGACAACGTACTGCGTTTACCGCCAAGCGAAAATATAAATTATTTCCTCAACCAGTTGACGTAGAGTAATAATTCGAGACGCTGAATTATTTATTTTTTCAAGCACATTTAATGGTAGCAAGTATATTTTCTTTAGAAGTTACATATTTTGTAACATTTGAAAAATATGAAATTTTTAACACTTAACCCCCCATAACTTCTGAATATGAATTTTTACACATACACGGGTGGTAGGCCTATCATATTGTTTGTCACCTTTAGCACTAAAAACCATGAAGTTTTCACTAAAATCGTAAGAGCCATTTTGAGAAATTTTGATTGTTGTCGTTTTAATGGGTTTTTATGGGGTAAGTACCCTTAAAAATCGAAAATTAAAAAAAAAGAAAAACACCTGAAGATAAGATAAACACACACTCTAAATCGAATATATCCTCTAAAAACTCAAATTCGAAAATCTTGACGAGAACAATATTTTTTCCACATACTATGAATACGGGGGAGAAAGTAATAAGTAAGTACTTTAATTTTCAGCCAGCCTAGTTTTGTTGTAATGTTATTTTCAATTCTTTGTTGGAATTCATTATTGGTGACGGTGAGTTTATTTTTCCATTTTGATTTTTACGGACCTTTGCAATCACTGATTAGTAAAAACAAGTTAATAGGTGTTATTTTAAAATTGCTATGAGACGCACCGATAAATACTTTGCTGGTTGTGGTGCAGTGTGTAACATTCATTATAGGCTATGATACAGTTGCATATTATGGGTTATGAGACACTTTCACCTTTTCATTATGAGCTATGATATAGTTTGACTTATTATTTGTGATAAAATTTTCACATTATAGACTATGAAGCAGTTTATCATCTACATAATAAGTGCAACACTGTATCATAGCATATATAACGCTTTGACTAACAGTATTATGGCTCATATCGAATTGTGATTATATGTGCTACACCCTTTAATGCTCCATAACATTGATTATGATGAAAAATTAAGTTTATAGTTATTGATACGAATTTGAAAATTATGAGCAATGTGATTATTTGCTCGAGCTGTTGTTTAGCTCACAGTATTGTGGAAAGAGTTAAACCTTTAAACGGCTTTCTTCCATTTCAGTTGAAAATTCATCTCATTGAGAGTATGCTATTGGTGTTAATCGATAACCAGAGTGGTGCTGTATAAAAATCAGAATTACAGGCTACCTAAATTCATCGAGGAAAGACTCATCTAAACATAAATTTATGTAATTTCCATAAATATGTCTAAACTCTAAACCGACTGAAAAGAAACTAGCGACTTACGAGGGAAACTATAAGAAGACCTTTAAACAAAATCGTTCCTATCCACTGAGTGAAAGGTAAGTCTTCCTATCCAAACTAAGCATAAATGACACGCTTTCAACTCTATACAATTGGTCGTTGGATTATCGCCCTCATACATATTCATCCTCGAGTAATGCCCGATCAGAGAGTGAGGCATCAACATTCAACGTGCTGATGTATGCGACTTCAGCCGATTGCATCTGTTGATCATATCTGCTGATCTCGTTTTGAAAGACTGACTGGAAACATAATAGTAGTTTATGCAACGATTGTATAATGAATGCCTTTAAGCCACGAGTGAGATGTAAGTTAGAACACGAGTGAAGCGAGTGTTCTAAATATCTCACGAGTGGCTTAAAGGCATAATACAATCGTTGCATACACTATTTTATCTATGACCAACATATACGACAAAATTTCCCCCGAAGTTAAAGAAAACTCATGACTTTTACTAATGATGGAATAGGTCAACTAAAATTTGAGGTTAGGCAAGTAAGCAGACTGAACCATGAATCGTTGTGGAACAATCAGCTGATGGGATAAGTCAACTCAAACATGAATCGTAATGCAACAATCAGCTGATGTGCGAATTGCGTAATTGTTATTATGACACTACTTCCGTTAAATGCCGAGCTCTCATTGGTCTAGAACCAGTACTCTAAAGTGACTTCAGTACTCTAAAGTCGTCATTAGAGTACTGCTTGGTTTTCGGTGTTTTAATGTATATCATTATAATGTTTATTGTAATACCATAATTGGTGCTTATTGCAATGGTCGTAGATAAAACCTATCAAGCTATTTAATTTCTTTACTAAGTCTTTACATAAAGGCATGAGTTTTGATATCAAAGCTTGCACGAAATCTTTACAGTGCAAAATAAAAAATAATATACTCTCATAAGTTTATTATTAGCAATTAATCTACCAAGTTGTCACTAAACGATAACTTCGCTTTTGTTTTAATGTGTTAATCCTTGGAGAGCGTGAGTTTCAAATATTTGAAATTGCGAAAAGATTAAAATTTTAAGCCAACTATAAAAATAGCACGATAATTAAGTAAAAATAAATAATAAAAATATGAAATTTCTTTCAATATTCGTTTAACCTTCACATCAGTTTTATCAAGGAGTATACCCCTTAAAAGTGAGGCAGGGTTTTATCCTTTTGTAGAAATCCCAAAGCACCAATGACTCACTTATTTCTTTTCTCAGGAACTTGTGAACAAAATTAAAATGGAATCCCAAATGATTATTTATTTAATGTGCTATAAATTCTTTTTACAAATTGACAATGCACAATCAATCACATTCAATCACAATAAATCCTCTTATCAAGCACATTCGCATAATGTTTTAAACATATATTTTTATTTTGTTTTTATGAGAGCTGACGAAAATTTAAGCTGCTGCTTACACTCCAGAGTAACTTCAACAAAATCATATACCGAATAGCGTAATTATTTGTAAAAGTTACATTGAAATTCATCCAATATTCATAAGTTGAAACTAGTAATCATGGAGATGGGAGTAAGACACTAAAATCAATTAGCACATCTGTGCCATTTTCCACCATTTGTGTACATTTACTGGTTGTCTATGAATACAATTACCACATCATTATCAATAAGTTTAAAGGTTAAAACAGTAACAAATATTGATTGGTAAACATTTCTCTAAACAGTGACCATTTATCTGTGTTAATGAGGTGGGAAAAGACCAAATCGGAAATCACTCCAATTAATTGGCCCCTCGTGTTACAGACTGTAAAAATAAAATTTGGTTCATCAAATAATCTCGTTCTCCTTGTTAATTAACTATTGAAAGTGTGATTATTTAATTAAGGTTTACTACTTAAAAACACTATTGATTATAAATTAAAATCTTCTTCAGGCAAATTTTTAGTTTTGCAATAATTATAAGTTTAAAAAAATCATACTTTATTTGAAATTCTAAAATAATGTATCATTTTTGGATGGATTACTGATCTTACTTGGGATTTCGAAAGGTTATTAGGCTTAATCATTTCGGGAAAAACACATATAATCAGCAATAAGCTTTGGGGGAGATAATCGATTTAGTGTTGATTAACCTGAAGGTGTTTGCTTGTTAACAATAATTAAATCATTCTCAAGAAAGTCTTTTGTAAATAAAACTGTTTTAAACATTTCTATTCGAATGTAAAATAAAATATCCCCGTTGCAGCAGACCTGCATACTCAGCGAATTTCAAGTGCAAAACAACATATTTCAATCCTACCTAGCGAGATTTGACATGTTTTGGTAAGCTCCATAAGAATAACATGGGGAATGAGTATGCAGGTTTGCTGCTACAGGTATATTAAAACTGGATGGTTTTAATTCATTATGTAGTAGATCTGAACTAGAAGAAGCTATTTACCAAGTTTTATCAGGATATGTTGAGAAATAACCGAGATATAGAATTTTACTTATTTCCCATAAGGTTAACATTGGGACAACGTACTGCGTTTACCACTTTTAATATCTCGGTAACCAATGAACATAGAGCAGTGATTCAAAGTACTAAATTGTTTGTTTTTTTGAGCTGAATTCAATGGTGCCAACAAAAATTGGATTATTTTTATTTTTCTATATAAAAAACTCAAAAAACCCATTTTTTGGGGATTTATCCCCCCCTACTCCCCTTTCCGATGATCCGATCCGGCTGGTTTTCGAACTCGTCCGAATAATAACTACTTTACACGTCTGTGGCAAATTTCATTCCAATCGGACCATTTTTGCGAGCGCTATCGTGCTTACAGACACACACACACACACACACACACACACACACACACACACACACACACACACACACACACACACACACACACACACACACACACACACACACACACACACATACACACACACACACACACACACACAACACACACACACACACACACACACACACACACACACACACACATATATATATATATATATATATATATCTAGAAATTTGAACGAATAGTGTTTTTGACTTCTGGGGGCACCAAAATGAAAAGTTTTAGTGGTCTCGGGCAATATTACCGTAGGTCTTACCATGAGACCTACGGTAATAGCTTCTTCCCTATAGGGGAAATTCGCTAAAAAACCTTATGCTTGACAAGGTTTTTTATGATATTTTCCAATGTAAAATAAAAAAATGTATGTAAAACTAAAGACAAATATATGTGTCTAAAAATTTACAATCTGCGTTTATTGTACAGTGAGAATTTTTCGTTGTAAATTAACGACGAAATGCGTTCCCCGCCCAAGGAGTTTTTACGTGATCTTTGTGGGATACAACATTGAACGGTAACAAAGACTCCCTATGGTATTTGGAAACCAGAATTTGCCATCGAGTAACTTTTCTAATTAGTGTTATAGGTCTTTTACTTATGATCAAAATAGAACTGGTAATCCATGTATTATTTTCTAATGTGAAAGTAAATGCTGTCACTATCCTATGTCATGCCACATGATGCTAAAGTGATAACGATAACATATGTGCTTCCAACACATCCCCCTACCATCACTGTGAATTATGATAATATTAGTTCTAAAGCTAACCCCAATAAATATGTCTCTGGATAATTTAACTACATATTTTCTAGTTTGTTCCTAAATATCAAATCCTATGAACGTATTAATAATTTCACTCATATATTACCAACAATATTACAAGTGATATTGTTGGTAAAACATTAGACTCCCTTTTTGAATCAATTTACATGAATGTGGTAGCTGTTTGGGAGATTGATTACAATTAATTAAATGCAGTTACATACAAATTTTCAATGCAACAAATTTTTTTTATACAACACAGTATTTCTTCGTTAAAAAGCTCTTCTACAGACCTACATACAAAATTAATTACCTTAAACACCACCGACTTGCAATAGTTACCGACCTTTAGATAACAATATCACCAATACAATATTATCAACCAGCTATAGCCAATATTACCAGTTATATTGTTGGTAATACATTAGACTCATTTTTAAAATAAATTTACATTTATGTGGTAGCTGTTTATGAGATTGATTGTAATTAATTAAATGTAGTTCCATCAACATAAATATTTTATAAATACCATATATGGTAGTATGGTATAAGCCTTTAAGCATTTAGGCAATTTTATTAATGTAACTAATAATTTTGTTATTAATTTTGGCCCTTTGATTATACTTTTAAAAGTATATAAGAAAATTGTTCATTCTTTAATCTTTTATAATATGATTTTTGTTTTGCTCGATTCCGAGCAACAGGTTATATAGTAAAATATTAACAATGTTTGTTAGTGCACCAAAAAGAATCACACCTCTGTTTAGAATTTTGCACTCTATTTAGAGAATTGATTTTCGTGCAAAGAGATAAAAGGCGTTATATAAGATGTCAAACATAATTTTCACGGTCAAAATTTTTCACGAACATAAAAATTTTCTATGCGGAACACGTTTTATCTTTTCATATAACAGTTTGTTACCAACAAAGAACTCTTTTGTTTCAGTAGAAACCGCAAGTACTTACAAAGGTGTGTTCGAAGAATGATAATGTTTCCTTGGGTAAACTTTCTTTGGCTAAGAGGAACACGTCGAGGGTTTAACTTTAAGCTTTCAAAAGATCATCTTCTTTTCGCATAATACACATACAGAAGTCTCATAGAAATATTTACTTTGTTCGTAATGGTTTTCATATTAGGGCAAATTATTACTAATTACATAGGGCAATATTGTTTTTGTAGACATGGACAGTTACGTGAATTATGTTTTATGTGATGAAAAACCGACTAAGGCTATAAATTGTTAATGGAGACAACAATCTGATTAGTCATACAAAAGCAAAAATAATTGTATCAAAGATGATGGGTTTCACCGTTGACTTTATACCTGGTTCTACTTATAATTTATGATTAGTTGCAAGTTAAAACCCAACGTATTTTGGAGTTTTTAAATCCATTAATACAATTTTAAAAACTAAGTCTCAAAAACATTTTCAAATTACGTTGCAATATTTTAATAGTTAAAACAAATTTGAATTAGTAATTATAAGTGTGCGGCTATTTTTTATTATTTGGTGTTAGGATACACCAGAACAGTAAGGTATCAATTCTGAAGAGATATCCTTAAAGAAACCGGGCAGTCACATTACCTACAAACAATCTAAAATAACAGCTTTTACGGCTTTTATGCCTTTTGAGATATGAATTTGTAAGATATCAATACTTCTTACAAATAAAAATCGCACCCATGAAGAAAAACAAAACAATAATTACAGAAAAATAAAAACTAGTTCGCAACAGTATTTATTCAACCTTCAAAATGTTAAGCCAGTCAAATTTTAGACCCTCCCACAAACTACCATTGTTGTTCCAAAGGGGGGGAGGTGGTGAAAGTTTGGGCACAACTTCCATGTACATGCACATCCCTCTTCACACTATTCTATACCAGTGAGCACAGAATTCTGTGCTCGCTGTTCCACACATCCTTCTACACTTCCTTCTATGCAAAAGGTTCCCAAAAGCTTATCTTGCTTTTGCTACAACCAGCTCTTGGTTTTGCTACAACCGCTGAACTTTAACATGAGTCTTAAATAGGAAATAACAAGTTTTGACACAAAATGAGCACACAGTCTGGTGTATCGACTCTCATAGAGTAAGAAAACACAAAAATCTCAAATTCGATAAAATGTCACTTAGCCAGTTATGCTATGACCCGCTTCAATTAAAATATTCTTTACCTAATATTCACTATATATATTTTTTAAATTTACTATTCGTAATTAACTGGGCTTTATGTGTTTGTGACGCAAATTAGAACAATACCAGTTTACAAACTTAAAGCCTGCAAACTCTTATTCGATTTTGAAATTCATTTGCATGGGAGGGGAGATCAAATAAAAATCTGTCTCTGTTCCTTGATAAATCACCTTGCAGTGGCTGCATTTAACCGTTACCATGGCAACGATATGAAACAAAGTGTTGACCTGGTGGTGTTACAATGACCTTGGTACAAGTGACAACTCAAACTTGGAGTAGACTCGTACAAATTAATTTATTTAATTGCAAATACAATTACACACGCCCAATTACATTGCAGCATTATTACATTTATTAATTTTTTAACATGCCAGTCCACCATTAAAATGTGGAAGTTCAAATGTAGAAGAACTGATAACAAAATAGTTAAAAAAAGGTAAAAAATGGAAAATTATTTAAGGGACGATAAAAAAAACCACGACAGTCTGCTTAACCCATTGACCTACCATTTTTTTATTTCTCAATTTTTATTTGTAATATGTTTATTTTGTCTGTATTTGGTCTAATATTTTACTTTATGACCTGTCCATATGTATTGACAAATCAATAAAAATTAAAAAAAAAAAACGTGTCCTCCTCCTCTATACAAGGGTAAAGATACCCCCGTCGCAACAAAACCTGCGTACTCAGCATATTTCCAATAGGAAAAGCAGTAATTATTTCATTATAAAAAAAAATATAAAAGTGGTGTATTTAAATATTAAAATAAAATGAATAACATAGTTTGTTTTACATAATCTCTGTCAAATTATTGATAAATGAGTTTTATTAAAAACATTTCTCAAATAATTTAGGCTATTTGGGATGATTCTTATTTTACTTCAAAAAGCCGTATTACCATAACAAATACTTTTGATAAACTTGTTAAAATTTATTATTTAATACTACACAGGTTTCGTTGAAACAAAGTTTCGACGGACAACATTCTGCTGCCCTGATACTAAGATATTGGTAAAAAACCCAGGAATATATATTAGGGAACAATGTACTTAGAGCAATGATTAGAAATACCAAATCGTTTGTTTTTCAATTTGAATCAAATGGTGAGAACAATAATTTGATTACTTTGATTTTTCAATTTGAAAAGCCAAAATACCCATTTTTGGAGGTAAAAGCAGCATTTACCCCACTTTGGATATGTCTTTTCGGCCAGTTTACGAAATCGTCCAAGAGAACCCAGTTTTACATGTCTGTAAGAAATGTTGTCACGATCGGACAATTTTTACGAGAGTTATCGTGTTAACAGACACTCAAAAAATAAAAACTCCATTTCCCATACAATCCCGACTTTATATCCAGAAAGAACCCATAAAAATCGGTCAATTGATATAAAAATTCATATGATTTCAGACGTTACCCTGAACGAATATTTGTTGTCCTTTCTGTTAAAACGACGGTAATAGCTTATTCCTTGGCTAAAACTGAAATTAAATCAGTTGTGGACACTGTAATTTGAAAGATCGAAGAGCAGACGTAGGAACATCAATTTTATATGACTAAAGACATTAAACATTCGTTCTCTGTAATATGAATTGTTGAGGATGCTTTCATTTGACATCTTAAAAGAATAGAGGCAAGAACAGCTATCATGTAAACAACATTCATTATATTGACTGTAATATATCGGTTAAAGCAAAACATGCTAATATAACAGAGATATAAGTAGCCCTAATGGTATTGATTTCAAAACTATCTGTTTGTAAATATTTTTACATGGAGATTTTTTCACAAATTGATGCAATTGGATTTTTATTTTGAAAATAGTAGTCATAATAGGTGTTGAGTGATTCGATTACTTATTAGCCTTATTTATACACCATATCAATTAAAGATTTTAAATTAAATGTTTCCTGTAAATATAATATGAAAAGCAGAAAAGTAGCTTTTAAGTAAATATATTTTTCATGAACTTAATTATCTTTTAATATTTTAGAAACTACTTGCGACATACTGCAAAGTATTCTTTTCTGACTAATTTCGATTGAAAGTTTTGAGCTGTAGGATGCAATAATTATTTTACAGAATTAAAGTTTTGTATGATTTTATTTCCACACATAGATTACATCACTTATGAAGATTTCTCAAATTCAACCCATTCCGGTGCAGTGATGTTTTATTCGGCAGGTAAGCCTAATGTTTGGTAGATACTTTCCCCTCTTTGCTCCCTTCTCCGGGACCTGCGGCCTTCTCTGAACTGTTTTTCTCGCTCACGGTTCGCTCGTTCCGCGATTCCTTGGTCTTGGGTTTCGCGTTCCTCGTTTCCTTCATCCACCTGACCAGCCACTGCCACATCCTCAGCCACCGGCTCGGCTCCTCCCCCGGCAGAGATCGGTACATAGGTTTCCTAAAGAGTCTTCTGGCTACCTTGCCAACGGCTGTTAACTTACTGGTCGGAGTCGGACATTTAGTTGGTAGAATGATGTTTGTTTTTACACCCGTATCCCTCTCGCTATTTTGATTCAGTACACCAATTATAAATTTTTTAGTTACTAAACCTTTCGTATCTCTGTTTTTTCCAGCAGGTTGTTGAATTTTAATGATACCTATTGCTATATCCCCCTTCACTGTGTCCACTATGTTTTGACATTCTTCCAGCCATTTCTTTTCACTCAAATTCTTACTGTTTATTGTTAATCGGGCGACATCTGCAAGCAAATCGTTCAACTCTTGGCATAACCAGGGATTATCGTTGCAAGCCTGGATTACTTCATCACACCATCCTACCATGTGTTCACTCGAGCAGACTTCCTCATCAGCTGCTGCATAGTCGTGGGACCAGTAGGCGAGAACCACCACCTGTCAACACGGATTGAAAACATTCCATTTACAATCATCAATATTTCAACCCCACATTCGGGACTCACGCTCTACCTCACTCACACTGCGGATGCCTCGATATACTGGGGCGCTGCAGAGAACTGAGCACTCCGCAGCACTGCAGGCTGTGAACGCCTGCCGCTTATGGAATTACCTTCCTCTTTCCATTAAATCCCAAAATGGTCATTGTCAGTTTTAGGCGGCACTAAAACTTTTGCTTTTCGAGAGTTAGGACCTTACTGGCGTTAATAGCCTAGGTGGTTATCTTGGGTAGGGTTATTAACAAAAAATTAGTAAAATGGTTTAGGTTACCTGCTGCAGTCGAGTGATTCTGGATTTTAACTGGAAACCTAAACCATTCTGCTTAAAATCAGAGATTCAAAGGCTACATAATCATGAAAATAATGAGTGTGCTAGAGTAAAAGGTAATAGTTTTTATCGCTTTTTCTTATTTAATACACACTGGACAATGGTCGATAAACAAATCTCTTTATTAACGTATCGTCAAGAAATTCGATGGTGTCAATTTAAAGCTGTTTTACATATAATGTTTGCTATCTTATTTTTTATAATAAATTCGAGTGTATACAGGGTATTAATAAAAAACCCTTCAGAAGTTCGATATATGGTTACTTAGCCTACATCAATAATAAGAAAAACGTTACTATAAACATGGGTCCTTAAACGCTCGGTTATCCATCTATTGGTCTATATATGTTTTAACATGATTTTGCTTAACTTTGGAACTACTAAAAATATCAACTTCAAACTTGGTACGTATATGCTGACTAATAGGATATATTTTGGTGAGGAGCAGTGAGGAGTAGGCCTATCATGTTTTTACTTTGTTTAAAATATTTAGAGTATTACACGGGGGGACTATTTCAAAATGCATCACTTTTATATTTCAAACTTCATATCTTAAAAACAAAAGAAGGAATTCCTACCCTTGCCTTTCAAAAAGGGGACATTAGAATTTCAATAAAGTACCTATTTTTCGTTTTTGTGCTCTAGCGCCTAAACTAGAAGTATTTTTGAAAACGAAAATTAATTACTCTATTTAATTTTGTATTCTTTACACCTCTGACCGTTATGTATTTTGCCCTACCTTAACTACAACCCCCCTCCCACCCAATAAAAAAACATATAAGGGTAAAACTTAAAATTTTCACAGTTTTATTTTATTATTATATAGTTTTTTACTAAGAGAACTAATGTTTGACTCGGAGATAGTCACTTTGATCCTAAATGTTTAGCTGAGGTAATTTACCAATTTTGATCGATTTCAACTCCTAAAAGGGTCCCTTAGTGGAGGTTGGATTTTCATTGATTATTTTAATAATTTTAATCGTTTTTATTTATAGTATTTGACATTTTTTTAGTCTTGAATACTCATTTTTCGGCCCTGGAGTTTGCCGATATCACCATATGAGTTGATCAGAATTTGTTTAAACCCCTTTCACTCCTAAATCTAACAAATAACTTCTATTAATATTTCTTAATATTGCATTAATTTTATTTTCAAATTAATGCAAATCAGCCAGCCAGTTAGTACTCTAGTAAGTTAGCTAAATTAAGTATTTTAGGAAGGTTTATTTTGGAGTTTAAGTTTTAATCACTCTATGCCCTTTATTATATAATGAAAACTCTTGGAGTCATAATAATGTATTAATGTATTTCACAAAAAATGTTAATGTATTTCACAAAATCAAACACCCTACGTTATATTTAAAAAGGACCGTTTTCCGTTATTTGGCCATTTTGTTTCTTTGAACGCTGGCGAGATGTAATGTTCACCGTACTCATTGCAAACTCTTAAAATGACGAGTAAAATTATTTCAAGTATTTAGAGTTCTACACGGGGAGTCTATATTTTCTCCAAATAAAAGAAACATTCAAATATATACTGTGTGCAAGTATTTCACGTTCCAGAGTGGCAGCCCTGCTCAACAGTCTCGCAGCAGATTCACGTCGAACTACCCACAGACAAGGAGGTTATATTGTTATATTGGAGGCTGCGCTCTGTAGTAAAACAGCGCGCCGGTTGTTTAGGACAAAATATCACAAAATGGCCAATTTAACAAGTCATGTGAGCAGTTGCAAAACAGAAAAAATTACAACTAAAAAACTAAAAAATGTTAATTACATTGTATTATCATGAAATCTGCCTGCTGTAACATCTGAGGTTTCAATTTTTCTTTCATATAAAAATAAATCATTAACCTAAACAAAAATGTTCAAAAAGTATTCATGAAAAACAGCATATTAAAACAAATTATACTTATATTCTTATATCAAAAGGCTATTCCCTTTGAGAAAAAAGCCAAGTGATTGTTCTTTTACAAAAAATACTAAGATTATTTGTATTCTTGATCTGAAGCAGAAGCTGGTTGAAGCATTTGGGACCCACATATTGAAAATAATATCGGAAAATCGTTTTATTTACTTCGGGTAGTTTGAGAGATTTATATGCAAAGCTTCTTGCACTATATACATGGTTTGGAATTATTTCTCTATTTCTGATCCGAATAAAAAACAATCTCAAGACCTTGAAAATAAAAAGATGATGAATAGGGTGAATGCCTAACTAGGTTGATGGTAGAATCTTGGCAGGTAAACAATATAAATGGTGGAACTTTTATTTCTGTTAGTGATATTGCTGAGCAACAACAACGTTTGAATATGGCTTTAAAATCTTAAATAAAAAGCTATTTTGTCATTTACTGGAAATTAACACGTATTGAATTTAAAATCGAGCAATGGTTAAAATAAAATTTTCTATCCATTAAAATTAAATCCTACATTACAATAATGAATACCAATGAAAATTTGGCTTGGACTGTTCCAAAGGCTAAGAAATCGTTCAATCATAAATAAGAAATAGATTAACATGATTCAACTCTCCGAAATGATTACATCAGTTTTTGAATCAGTTGAATCGACTCGAAGAACGGCACATCAGTTATTATCAACTGCGGCACGCTTTCCAACGCAGTTTGTAAATACAGTGCTATCTCCAGTACTAATTGTAACCTGCTTGCCCGCAGGAATAAAAGAAAAACCCCACCATGACGTGTAACATTCCCGTCGTGGTCATTAACAAAACTGAGCAAACGTGATGCCGCTTCGGACACCAACAGCTGTTCCGCTGTGTGAACTTCCTCCCTATTATGGGCTTTGGCATCGTTTGTCTTGGTAGACTCTGATATGTTTTCCCCATTAAAGGCCATGAGCCAACAAGTTCTCAGAAATCGTTTGGCAAATGGAACTCTTTCTATTAGCGTATAAAACTTTTAACCGGCTGTATTATAGATTATGATGAATTGGGATTATGTGTTATACCCTTCAATAATAAAAGGCTATGTATTTTTGTTTTGTTTTGTTTTTACGTTATGATACAAATGGATAATTTACAGGCTTTAAGACGCGTTGGCAAACAATATACAGGCTGAACAATAAACATTATGTAAAATGCAATATGCAGTTGAAATATCATTAATTATTTGACGTATTTATAATTATTTTATTATGTGCTATGGGACAATTTTTACAAGTACTTTATAGTATTTTTTTTTTAAAGTTTTGTGCTGTGAGTGTATGTATTGTGATGCACCCCCGGTTTGACACTGCAGTGAACAGTAACGTTGACGTAGCGTACTGACATAAATCCGCTTGCTATATTATTCGATATTTTGTATTTTATCATATATTATACATTGCTTGAAATGGCGACTTACCCAGGTAGGTATTTTAAGCCAAGTATGAATGACAGATAAGTGAAGGATATTGTGGCGCGACCTTAATCTTTCATGAATAAGAAACAGATCTCACTTACATGATTACACTCTCCAACATGATTACATCATATTTGAATCAGTTTAATCGACTTAAAGAACGGTACATCAGTCAGTACCAACTGCGGCATGCTTTACAGCGCAGTTTGTAAAGGCTATCTCCAGCACTTATTATAACCTCCTTGCCCGCAGAAATTTAAAAAATCCCATCATGACGTGTAACTTTCCCGTCGTGCTGTGTCTTTTAGTCTTGTAACTTACTAAGGCAGACATTTTCCTTAGGACTGTTAATCAGTAGCCCACCAGTCAATGGGAACTACATTTTAATGTGATACCCGAACCACAATTTTGCCTGGTTAACAATTTAAGAACTGGTCTAAATATGAGGACGGTCTTTTAACGTTGTATTCATTTGTGCGTACGTGAATCCCCACTAGAGAACACCGCGTTCACAAGCCATCCTTAATAGCTATCCACAATTCGTGACCTCCAGGTAGCTGGATTATAGGACACGCCACCGTCCCATTTTATATTTATCATAATATATTTATATTTATCAAAATATAAATATAAGATAAAATACAATAAACAATGAGAAGGAAGTGGTTGGTGGTATACAGAATGAACCATCAATTGATTGTTCTAGAAATTACTCTAAAACGGTATTCAATAATACAATGATTTAATTCAAACAGTTCTGTTATTTTACAAGTTCGTAACAGAACAAAGAAAACAACAACGATAGTTCAAAGTTTTCTTTGATAATTAAATTTGAAACTAAGTTTAACGTTGTAAGTCATATTACATTCCAGCAACGCAATATTTTCATTTATGTTTTTATAGGGAAAACATTAAAAATACCGTTAAAATCTGTTGTAATATTTAGTTAGAATAATACATTGGATGTAACTAAATATTACATTTTATTGGACATTTGATGTCGTTAATATGTGGGTCATGTCCAGCATCATAATCAATTGTCAAACGAAGATGTTGCCCCCGCATGCTGGGTTTTCCAAAAGTTTCATTGCATACAAACATTTTACAAGTTTAACTTTTAGATAGTGATTTTGAGTAATTCTTAATTTTAACAAAGGTAAATTAATTTGACTGCATTCCCTTATAAAAAATTACTCTAAATGTTCTCTATGAAACTCGATACCGACATCAATTATAAAAATCAAGTTTTTGTTTCAAGAAATAAAAAGGCCCAAGGATCCTTGCCATGTAGTAAACCTTTCTAAGCTAAATCACTTCGTTTTCATCTCTAAACCCCAGTATAAATATAAAATAGGCTTACCCAAAACGGCGCTACGTGGATATTCATGATTTCAAGTTTCAGAAGAGTGTTTCAAGTGGTGCTTGCACTGATGTTGAAGCATATGTGACAATATATCACTCACACTTGTGTTTAAATCAAAGTTTGACACTTATGGACCTACTAATTAAAATAGCGATGATCAAGGGTAGTCGGTTTTCAAAATTCTCACTGGTCGTCACTTGCATTAATAATTTAAAATAATATGATAACATTTATCACGTACCTAGACGATGTATGAAACATAAATTTTTACAACAAAACCAGACGCCTTTCATGAGAAATTATCGTCCTAAATTGTGAACATTCAAATATGAAAAACTGGTGTTTAATTGTACTAGTTAATACTGGTTTACTTGGGTACCTGGCTAAAAACTTGTGTGTTAGGCTATTTGGATATTAGTTAAATAGGTAATTAGGTACTTCATCTTTCTCCCTCTTTCCATTTTATAGGACACTTGATGTCTTTAATATGTGGGTCATGTCCAGCATCATAATTAATTGCCAAACGAAGATGTTGCCCCCGCGCCGATGACACGTGACGTGGAGAAAGGTCCGTAGCAGTTGACAATGGCGGGAACCCGACAGCGCTCCTGCGACACCGCGAATCAGTGCAGCCCGACGGACCACGCCTCAACTACGTCTAAATTAATCTTGATGAAGTTTTTTATTCTAGATTTCCACATTGTCAAGTTATATTTTGAGCCCTACGAGACGAAGCGGCTGATAAAAACAGTCTTGATTATGAAGATGAACATTTTTATGCGAGCAGCACAGATGTTTTGTGCGCCAAAGGTGACAATCCGGCAGTCTTGTAATGTCACATATTTTTGTATTAGTTTATATTTTATTTAGGTAATACTTATTCAGCACAGGTACATGGACGTATATGACAATATCTATCTAGCATTGCCGGTCACTGATCGACTATGAAGTATAAAATATTATTACTAAACGAATATTAGTCATATAGTAATGTTAGGACGGGTAAGGTATATCATAATTATTGAACTTAGGCTTGGACAAAAAAAAATAAATTTGTGCTTAACTCTAGTCTTCCAAATGTTTTATTTGCAAATAATAGTTGAAATTGTAAAATCTTTTTGACACCAAGTTCCTCTAAATCTGAATTAATATTTGTTAATGTTAATATATGTTTGAATTAAATCTAGGATTATTTACAAAAAAGCTCTTAGATTACTGGTGAATTTATATCCATCAAACTTAAAGAAACATATTAGATGTGTGCCCACTGTCGGAACCGGGTATCATTACATGATCTGAAACCAATAGTAACGCAAGTGAAATTATTTATAATTATAAGTTATTAAGGCATTAATGTTTGAACGTACTTCCCCCCATAATAATAGGAGAAGATAAAATGTTTACACCTAACAAAGATTAGGGATAATATAATTACGTGCATCACATTAATGTCTATACATTTCATGTAATGTTATAGATGTGTTTACCCGTAAGAACTGGTGGCTAGTGGTGAGTTTTCAATATTTATTATTCGCCTCGCCGGACAATGCATGCAATATTGGACAGTCCCAAACACCTTGGCTTGAGCTGATGTCTCGCTGTTCATTAATAAAATATTTTTTCAACGGCAGAACACTAATTATTAGAATTGAAACCTTTTCTATCTATTTACTTCTGATGATACATTATTAATGTTGACCATTGTGAGTGATAAAGATCTGAACGTTAATTTAAACTGAAAAAAACTAAGGTCGCTAAAAATAATTGGTTTAACGGAATAGGAAAACATGCCACTGTAAAAATTACCACAGTAAAATAATTACGTGTAAGATATTTATTTATGTATAAAACAGCGTATACTTTTTTAGTATGTACACTTTAAAGAGAGTTGGGTACGGTAAAGATAAATCTTGAGACATAACATAAATGAAAACAACTTTCACTCGTGATTTGAACGATACTTTTCTCTATGCAGCGGATAAAACAATAATAAAAGTTTGTTTTTTTATGTCGCGAAAATCCAAAAAAGAAAGTTAACATTACTTTTGCCTAGTAAAATATATGAATTTTCGCATGTGGTTAATAAACAACGAAAACAAGTCACTTCTTCGTAGTGTAGTAAAAATATAATATTACTAAATAAATGATAATCCAATTCTGTTCGAGAACTCAATAATTGTATTTATTATTTCTTACGTATGTTAGTAAATAATGCAGGTTTACTACAGGTTTTTGAAGCATTTCTACAAACTTGCATTTTAAAATGTAATACCCCCCGTTGCAGCAGACCTGCATACTCAGCGAATTTCAAATGCAAAACAACATATTTCAATCCAACATAGCGAGATTTGACATGTTTTGGTAAGCCCCATAAGAATAACATGGGGAATGAGTATGCAGGTTTGCTGCTACAGGTATATCAAAACTGGGTAGTTTTAATTCAATATTTAGTAGATCTGAACTAGAAGAAGCCATTTACCAAGTTTTATCAAGATTTGTTGGGTAATAAGCGAGATATAGATTGTTACTTATTTCCCATAAGGTTAACATTGGGACAACGTACTGTCTTTACCACTTTTAATATATTTTGGTAATCAATGAACATAGAGCAGTGATTCAAAATACTAAATTGTTTGTTTTTTTGTTGTTTTTTTGTTTTTATTGATTCAATGTTGCCAACAAAAATTCAATAAATTTTATTTTTCTATGTAAAAATCTAAAAAAACCCATTTTTGGGGGTGTTTTCCCCCTTTATCACCCCTTCCGGTGGTCCAATCGGGCTGGTTCACGAACTCCTCCGAGTGATTACCACTTTACACGTCTATACCAATTTTCATTTAGATTGGATCATTTTTACGGCCACTATCGTGTTAAGAGACACATACATTTATATATATATATATATATATATCTAAAAATTCGAGTGAATGGTGTTTTTTGCTTCTGGTGGCCCCAAAACTAAAATATATCATGGCCTCGGGCTTAGGTCTTACCATGAGACCTACGGTAATAGCTTCTTCCCTATAGGGGAAATTCGCTAATAAGCAAAACAGGTGTCCACTGCAATCCCTATTAAACCTACAATTGCCGTCACTTCCACCCAAGCCGGTCACCGTTTATTTTAGGTGGGCCCTCCCACCAACTAAGCCACACAATTGCAATCCCTACCAGCAATACCAGCAATATTTTAACGCTTCAATTAAAATATTCTTTACCTAATAATCACTATATATATTTTTTTTTAATTTACTGTTCGTAATTAACTGGGCTTTATGTGTTTGTGACGCAAATTAAAACCATACCAGTTTACAAACTTAAAGCCTGCAAACTCTTATTCGATATTGAAATTCATTTGCATGGGAGGGGAGATAAAATAAAAATCCGTCTCTGTTCCTTGATAAATTACTTTGCAGTGGCTGCATTTAACCGTTACCATGACAACGATATGAAACAAAGTGGTGACCTGGTGGTGTTACAGACCTTGGTACAAGTGACAACTCAAACTTGGAGTAGACTCGTACAAATTAATTGATTTAATTGCAAATACTACATTACACACGCCCAATTACATTGCAGCACTATTATACATTTATTAATTTTTTAACATGACAGTCCGCCATTCAAATGTGGAAGTTCAAATGTAGAAGAACTGATAACAAAAAAGTTAAAAAAAGGTAAAAAATTGAAAATTATTTAAGGGACGATAAAAAAACCACGACCGTTTGCTTAAGGTAGATATTGATGCACTTCGGCTAAAAAATATATAAAAAATAACTGAGTTAAATTTGTTAGGTGTAAAAGGATTTTGTAGGTTGTACATTACGTTAGTATACCAGAGTGAATGTTTTTACTCTTGTTACTGTATCAACCTAATTATCGTCACTAGTGTAAAAAAAACTTAATATTATTCTTACATGAATGGTTATCATGATAGTATTAGGTAAGGATAAATAGGAATGTTTACTAATTTATTTTCAGTTTTTTACATCGCTGAATCATTCAATTATCCGTGTGGAATGAATTAAATTAGGAGTTACGATCACTTAAGTATTAATGTTATTAGTTAAGTTAAAAATTAGTAGGTACATCGTTGGGAAGTGAACATTTCTAAAAATATGTCGTCTTTGATAAAATAACTGACATTATAGATGAATTCCGTTGGAGAGAAAGTCGGTGTCGATTGATTGTTTTTTTCTCTGCCAAGAAAATATACGAAATTGTGGTTTATTTTTGTATTTAATTTCCCTCAGGCCTAAGAGCGTCAACTCCAATGAGGGTGTCGAGAGGCGACAAAGAAAAGAACCTCATTAGCACTGTGCACAAAGATTAAGTTAACGATCTCTGATCTTGGTGTGTGTTGGAAAAGACCAAATCGAATCCCATATATAGATAGTGTAAGAAAATCAAAGGTTCCTATAAAATAAATACCTGTAGGGAGGTTATGGATAATAAATTTGCACATTATTTAAGAAATGACTAAAATAATACGTTTTATCAAATATATCTAAAGTTAAACACCAATATAGATTATTGATGTATGTAGACAAAGAAGTAAATCATAAACATAAATGCAGTAGATGTACGTCAACAATATACAGACAAAACACGATAATCATAATAATTATGTGTTGTCAAACGTATTCAAACGAGTAATGAATATTACATCATTGATTGTCCTTTCTAATTAAGTAATATTGGACTTACTAAAATACGTAACACAATAATATTGGCTATTATATAATATTTTACAATCTTTCCTTGGCTATACTTAAATAATTTCATCAAAGTAAAGAAAGTTTAGTGTATTTCATGCTCAAAAAGCAGATAACCAGCTATCAAAGAAGAAAATTGTATTGTAATATGATAATATGTTTCTGATAATCATTTCCTTACATCATATTTTTAATGTAAACAGATTTGATTACTTCCTCTTGATGTTCACTATTGATAAGCAAAGATAAACGGTGAAATGTACTTGAACTATGAAATTTAAAATTACAAATTGATTTGGATAATACTCTAAATTCGGTTAAAAGATTAATTAAAAATTGTCAGCGTTGTTAGTTAATTAAAATTGAAATAACACGTGTTTGAAAACATTAAACTGACTTCATTGATTGACAAACTGTAATGAGGCTCGCGTAGTTTAGTGACAAATACGTCAATTATTAGGAATAAATTATAATTTTCTCAATTAATAATTTTTCACAAACAATCTAGCAATGATAGATGGGAATCTGCTGAACCCACATGCGGTGGTGAATGATTGATGAGGTGGCCAACAGTAATTTAGACTATGGTTACACAGGATTACTAATCACAGGATACCACAGAGGCAGACATGCACATCTATCTACTGAGTGATGTTATTATTTTATTTTATTTTATTATTATTTGCACATATTTCACTGCAAAGACTTATAACTCTTTGTGATGCACATGACCACAAGGGTTTTAAGTAATAAGTATGTAGCTAATTTAAGGCAGGTTTAAATTTTCAAACTAAAATTAACTAACAATGTTTTATCAATTAGGTTTACATAATTGAGAAACATGCCATTTTTTTAGTTGATGTATATTTTCATGCAGATTACTTTGCTAGTTATCTTAAAATTTAATTAATATTGGTTCAAAGATAAACTAACATCCAATTTCTAACTGGCAGATGAGTTGAAAAAGAAGATTTCTAACTTAAGGAAAATTCGATATAATCATCTGAAAAGTTTAAAATCTATAAAACTTCAAAACATTTTGATGATATAGTCGGGACTAAAAGGTATTTACGCAGATATTAGTATATTATTATTATTACCATACTAGACGGCGACCATCAGTGAGGGGTATTTTCAGGCGAATACGACTAGAGTTTGAGTTTATTATTATAGCACGATCTTGTAATCCTGTTACTGACTAAGGCCGACGTGTCCTTTAGACAGGACTGTTAATTAATAGCCCAACAGCGGGATCCGAACCAAAATTTGGCATACAGCATATGGCATGTTTCCTAAAAAAGAAATAAAAAAATTGAAAATAATAAAATTATAATTACATAAATGAAAACAATTTAGTCAATGCCTAAAAATTAAATTTACTACAAGCTGTATATTCACTTCATGCTATTTTACATTAAATTCGAAAATCGCCGTAACGAATGAAAATTTGAAACCTGTTAAGTATTTCTTTTTCATAACTTCCTCAGAACGCGATAGAATCAAAATGTGCATGACGAACGCCGCGAGCTGAGACAGAAAATTAACATTCAGCACTGCAACGATCTTTCCTGCTATGTGGCGCTGCTGGCGATGTCGTCTGGAAAACATCAACCCACCTGTTGAGATTCAGAATTCTGTATTTAAAGTCTTTGACATTTATTTTACTAAAACACCTCTCGAACTTATTATTTTTAACATTTATAAGGACATAAATCAACTTAGATTCCATCGTTTTCATGAAAACACGACTTAGCAATAAGTTATCATGATTTCTTAGACTTCGGTAGGGGTCAGTAATCTATATATATATTTAAATCTGCTGGAAAAGCAAACATTCACGACATGTCGTCTGGAACTTCTACTGGAACGATTATCTCGACGATAATGTTTAGTTCATTATACATTAGCTAATTAGATGCAAATGAATTTAGGTCAAGAGGAAGTCGGTGAGATTAGAAGCACTGTTTTTGATTATGCATGTAGTCCAACTAGTTAACGCATAGTGAAGCGCCTAGCTGCGCTATGCGTAAGCTCATTAGACTACATGCATTACCTAAATACAGCGGAGCTAAACTCGCCGCCGCACTATGTTTTGACCATTTGTAGTAAATTGACACTTTTGTCCTTATTCTGAATCCATTAAAAGGCACATTATCTGTATCCAGACCACTCAGTAATGGGATCACAGTAACTTTATGTTTAGAGTAAGTTTTAAATCTTTATAACACCTTATGGAGTTGTATTAACCACTCTGTGACACACTCCTATTGTCCTCCTAATAGCTCGCGACCACATTTTCTTCAATGGATTTAGAATTAATTATTTATTACCGTAAATGAGAAAAGTTTAATGTTTTAAAATGTTTAATATTGTTTAATATCAATCGGAGTACTATATATCTGCATGATGTAAAAAACACCACAAACACAGAATACAGCCCTATATTCACGGCTCGCCCTCACCGAGTGGTGGACATTTATGCAGCTTTTTTTGTAAATTTCCGAAGCTTTAATCGTGCTTTTACTGCACTTCGATCTAAAAGTCATTGTGGTTTTATTGCATCGTTGTGGTTAGACTTAAATAAACATAATAATATGCCTTAAGAGGTAATGTGAGTATAAAGTAATGGGATATTACCTTAGACATCTTTCCTGTTAGCTCTTTGCAGAATGGTTGTAAATTTTAATAGAACATTTGGTTTGAAAAGGCTTTCATATATAAAAATTTTAAATAAACATAAATTCTATTATAAATGCAATAATAAGGGAAGGAAATTATATAGAAGGGAACAGAAAATTATTGTTTTAGAATTACTACAGCCTAATATCAATCAAAAGGCCCTAAATATTTGCTCACTGTCATAACTATCATTTTTTGCGAAAAATAACAGTGGCAATATATTTGTTCTGTAACATTTTAGCGGTTGTTTGTTTAACATTCTAGATTGAAAACAGGTTTTGTTAATGACCAATGTGGTTTCAAGATTTTTACAGTGGCTCAATATTTTTTGCAAAAATACAATGTATAAAATATTCTGTGAAGGCTTTTCGGCAAATGTTCGCTGGTGTTTGATAAATATGCAGCGTGTTGTGCTGGACAACAAACAGAGATACAAACGTTTTTATGCAAATTTTATCACGGCTCCATACGTTTGTTGGGCTTTAGCAACTGTTATTATATTTATTTATAAGATAAAAATATTCATTTCGTATGTTTAGATATTGTATGACTTAAAATTTCAATTTCTAGTATTTCAAATTACTTTTTCAGGTTTGAAATTTTAGTCAAATAAAGCAAAGTTCGTTTCGTCATTATTGATATTAGATAATTATCAAGTTCTTGCCACAATATATTTTATGTTTGAATTATTTTGTGATATCGTACAAAGTGATTATTTTGACGTGTTGAACAAGTCAATGTTTTGTAAGTAAAATAGTAAACTTGGTTTAAACTTGTTTACATCACTCAGTACTTAATGTGGTTTCTCGTTTATAAAGGATTTTTATGAGAATTTTAACTGATAGTTCTAAATCTGGTGTTCCTACGTAACTAATGTTCGGTTTGATTTGAATATGTAAAACTTATTAAAAATAACAAAGAATAGTCTTTTTAGAGAAAAATTAATGTACAATAAACAGAATGTTTGTTTTAAAATGCATGGGAAATATCTGAACATTTATGACTGTTGTGACACAAATCACTTAAACATCAAAAATATTATTTGATGTCATGTGCATATTAAACAGCTTTGATACCACCAAAGTAACATCTGCAGAATAGAGAGGTCTGTGTTATTTAAGAGTCCACTGTGAATTATTGTATACCTTTTCATGTTTCCATACCGTAGTTTTATATAAATGTCTCAGTAAGATTAAATATTACAGTTAACTATCGTAAAGACACATATAAAAAGTATACTTGTATCAAAACTGTATTGAATTTATATTTTAAAATTCTCCTCAACTTTAAGCTTTAAAAAACTGATTTAAATTGTAGGTGGGACCAAAATAACCCGAGTTAGGTTAATGAAACGCTTATTTTATTTTATATTACTATTAAAGCTAAACTATTATTTTTAATGCGAAATATGGATTGAGGTACGTCTGATTAAAATATAAAAAAAAACAATAAAAGGGTTGTCCTACGTTCAGAAATTTTGCAGCACGATCAAAAAAGGACAGAGACAGCCTTGCCGGTGTCTTAGCAACGGTAATAAAAGAACAATAACATCTCCAGAGGTGTAAGGTTGTAAAGCGGGTTGATTACAAATAAAAGATACAGTCGAGGCGATCCTTTCCTCGGAATTGTACAGCTTATTACGGGCTTAAGGGTTAATGGGATATAACTTATGAATTAAAACCCCTATACTGTTTTAGTAGGGTTCTGATTGAATTAAAAATCACCAAACTGTGGCTTGAAGGGTTTTAATAAGCAGGGGCTGACTTGCCCAAACGTCTAACTTTTTAATCATAAGCAAGGCCTAAAGTATATTGAACTATTGATTCCTGATCATTGAACAAGATCTAAGAGAAATTTGTGAGAACGTATGTAAGATGATAACAGTAGGGTATTGGTAATAGTGCTTTAGAAATAGGGACTAGAAACGTTCTTGATCGTTCTAAAAACTTTTCAATGAAAACTTCATGACTTTTTTCTAAACTTTTGGCAACATAGCTTATTTTTATTATTTATTTGAACTTAAACGTTTCATAACCTCTTTGGGTTTCATCACCAGCAGGGAATATTGAACAACGTATCAACACACAACAGCAAGAATCATAGGCCTATGGTACGTTAAAGTTTTAATAGAATTTTTATTTTTATCACTTACTAGCTGTTGGTAACCCGCTTCGCTGGGTTGAAAAATCTTATGAAGGCCTAAACAGTAGCTCCAAAAGACGTAATTTGGAAGTAAGTATTATAAAGTCTAATGTAAAGTAAAAATTCAATATATTTTGATGTTTCTCCATACATATATTTGAGAAGTCCAGGGGTAGCATATTTGTTGGTAGCAGTCTTATTTGGGTGTTCAATATAATATACATTTGATTGAATAATGACTCCTTCATGGTCCAAATCGTAGTTCCCTGTTCTTTTGCAAACACATTGTGAAGCTGTTTAATTTAAATCAGCTTTTTCTGTTTGATCCCTTTCTCGAAGGTTCTCCGTTATTTCTGTTCTGATTATTTCTTTCATCACCTTATGCGTCTGTCTCCCTTTCTGTTCCAATCTGTTACGATAGTATTTCTTGATGTCGCTGTGAATTTTTCCCGCGATACCCTTAGATGTGTTTCTTTTTCTTTGTTACTACACTTTTTTCGTGCAATCTTTTGTCTATGTGATAAGATATGGAATTGCAAATATTTTCTCCTACATTTTGACATTTTCTCAACATATTTTTACTACTAACTTTGAATTAAAAAAGCAACTCTAAATGTTAGTGCACTTAATGTTTTTAATAATATAACGTAACAGTAAAGATTTACTGTTAGGTTATATTATTAATACTAATCAATATATATATATATAGGAATTATAAATATTGATTTTATTCAAACGTATTATTAGCCATGAAATTACTATTACTTACTTTTGTTTAACTCATTATTCAAAATAAAATAAGCATAGCTAATATTGGTTTATTAATAATTTATTTCTTTCTACTTTTCAACTTAACACTCAACAAAAGAATCAAGGATATTACGATGCTTGATTCTTTTCTCTGTTCATTTAGTTTTAGAATAAAAAGAAACTTTATTGTTCAATGAAAACTTTGATGTTTTTATTCATCAGATATATTATTATGCTTTTGGTTTAAATACTTAATCTCCTTATTTCCTAACAACCTATGCAAAAAAGTCTATTTACATGAATATACATGTATTTTAAGGAAAATAATATTATAAATAGAATCAGGATTTTTTCAGGCAAGAAAGTAAAACAATAAACTAATAAATATATTCACCTTATTTTGAATTCATCATTAGGCAATATTTGATTGTTTTCAGGAATATAATATAAACACCAGTCCAATGCAAAAAGTCCGTTGCCAGTTGACGTTGAAGACGTAATTGGCACTAGACAGACGTTCTCATGCATATTCAACTTTGTGTGATGATAGATATGAGAGTGTCTCCCGGGTGGTTGTACCTGTTGGTTGAAAGAATATTAAACGTAAAACTGTTCTTAGGGCATAGTTATGTTAAAGAAAATTTATGAACCATCATTTTAACTTAATGTTTTTGTTTAAATATTTTTGTATTTTGTTCACTGGCAAGTTATACCAAACAAAATCATATAATATGATCATTTAATTTATTTTAAGTATGGGCAACCCTACAATGAGCTCCGGTATGTACCCAATTATGAAAAATTAACTTTTTTATCGACCACATTTTATTAATGAGTACGATATTTTATTTTCGTGTATCGTAATAAAATGTCTTTCAAATAGCCCATGAAATGATCTCAGTAAAACTACTTAAACAACAAATAGGTTTGACCTGAGGTTGTTCATTCCAATCGCTGTTCATCTGCAGTTGCATCATCATAAATATGAACTACTAATCACGGTAAAGTGATCTATATTGGAGGAGAATTGCTCATGTAAATCCACCTAATTACAGGTTTCTCTAATTACAGTTTGCAGTAACTAATTTTTAAATAATCGAATATTCTTTACTTCTTAACTAAAATGTTGCATTGTGTTATCGTTACAATAATGTGTAAAAAAATTGTATTTTTGATGTGGTTTCAAGCATATTCTCCAAATTATTTCATTTATTGAAATGACGTTTGATTATCATAAAAGGAACACTGAAAACCTCATCTATAGGGTGTTGCAAAGGACTTCTTCTCTCCAAAAAAGCATGTCGTGATTAGTGATACCAACATAGTTGATTAAACGTCTGGTTTTCATGCAAACATTATTTTACAGTTCACCACAGTCTATATAAAAAAGCGTTGATGGCAAATATTTTATAGAATACCACTAAATCAAAATGAAGTATAACAGCCGAATAAACGGAATAGATGCGAGACATAACCCTATCTCCTAATCCAGCTGTGATGGATGAAGCAATTTATCTGGTTTGAACCGGTCAGACTATTCAGGTGGGCATTGTCCAGTACCTATTACCTATAAATAGCGTAATACAGACATAAAATTGAATTTTAAATGGGTATTGATCTTTAATAACTAAGTGCAAGTAAAACTTGATAGTAAAAAATAAGCTATAACAACGCCAACGATATTAAATACCTTTCTGACGTTCAAGGGATATTTGAAAACTAGGCAGGCCTACGCACAGATCAGGCAACAAATTAAATTAAATATTTTAGATGTCGGTAAAAGTACATTATTTGTGACTGAGGTATTTGATTATGGTATTATAGATTCTGTATCACTGATTACATACTATGGTTTAAATTACCTGCTGACGTCAAGTGTTTTTGTTGTAGTTTAGGTGACTACAGCTGTTTCAGGTACAAAATACCATTCAGGTCAAACGCCGAATTTTATATAGTTATTCTTCCATCTTCATGGCCGTCAAAGGGTAAAATTGTCTACAAAAACAAACACAAACACCAACAAGACACACTCTATTAAGATTATTTGCCCAATGTGAAGCACGTGCGGTGCCGGTAGTTGAGGTGTCATGACTGCTGTGAGTCACTGAAAGCAGTTTTCCCAGATGTTAAAATCCCACTATCGTACGCCAGTTACTGAAATAATCGTATATCTTGCAAAATGATCGTAGAAAGATTCAAACTACAAAACGATGTCTTTTTTTCTATTTTCATACAGGAAGGTGGCACCTGAAACCTGATTTTTAATTTTTGGTTTCATTGTCCAATATTCGAATTGTGGTATTGTAAATAATGTTAGACTGAAAAGAGTTGTTTATTCAAAACACGGTCGGTGTGTCCTTTTGAGTTTCTGTAGATTTCGAATTCCTCAACTGTGTCCATATATTTTCCTTTGTTACATGCCTTGAGCATCGTTATATCTAAGGTAATGTTGTCATTAAGATAGTGAGAAAATGCTGATTTGGATGATGGTTTGGGCAAATGCTCTTTAAATCTAGTAGCAAATGACCTTGATGTCTGGTCTTGGCAAAAACTTGGGCAATCATCACATATTAATTTATATATCCCTGTTTTATTCATTTTACTTCTTGCCTAGATTTCTTTTGTTTAAGAACAGAAACTAATCTACCTGTAGTCTTTGAGAGTGACATTTCGCTGTTGAACGTGATAGGTCTCATGTCACTAATTGATGTTGGGCAAGCTTATCACTAATAGGAGGAAGTAGTTATTGAATTTTCACACATCAGCGGATGAGATTAAGTTTTAATTTATTAACTAATAATATATTAAAATGTGTGATACAATATCAAAAGTAATATAAATTTCATTAGCAGCTTATAATATTTCGTCCTCTGTAATCTGGTTTCAGTTTCCAGATGTATTTCGCGGAGACAGTCAGCTCAGCCCTGTTGCACATAAAGTCTGGTTTCATCCATTTGAAACGTCCCCTCCGACCCTTATGAAGTCGAGAACATGGAAAAGCTCTACCTTCCCTCCTTAACTATGAAAATAGTTTTAATCGTTATATTTATAAATTTAAATTTGCTATTCCTAATTGGTAAATCTTGTCTAATCAAAGCTATTAATTAAGTTATTAGTGCACGCTAAAAGGGATCAGCCTAGTTTAAAAGACTACTTAAATCCGATAATTATGGTAAACAAACCCTAGTTAAATTTTTATTAAATCAGCCTTGTCACATGTACTTTAATGATAGTGAAGCTGGCTAGTTTTATTCCGAATAGAAACTGACAGCACACCTTTTTTCGACAGTGAGAACTTGAGGAATTGAGCATGGCTTCATAACGGATGAAACCTACAGTGGTAGTTCATATTTGAATTAAAAAATCAACATTGGAGTGTTTGATTGTCATTGGGTTTGAAACCAATGTTTGATCAACGTTTGAACATTGTCATTGGGATAACAGTGTAGAAATTAATGAAAAAGAAAATGTAAACCAAACGTAACTTTGGAACGATAATTCCTTTTCATTAGAACCGCCATAATACCTATTACCGCCGTAAAAATTGTTCAAGTAATTTATAATAAAGTTGCTTTGTTGACAATATTTAAACCAATTACATGTTAAGAGGTTTATTTACTCATTTTCACCAAAAATTGACCTAAATTGATCATTATGATTTAACCAGTTTAAGTAAGTAGCCACGATGGGGCAGGCCTTCAATAGGTATTGATATTATATGTGTTTATTCCGATATATTGTCGTTGTACTGCAACCTAAGTTGACAAATAAATGGTATTTTACCTAATTGGTGGACATATATAATCAATTATCGAGTAGTTTAGTTTGTTTATTTATTGTTGGAAAACTAACAGAACGGACGGAGCCTAACATGCTTTGACTGTTTGCTATCAGCCTTAATATATCAGCAGATACTGTCAGTAATGTAAAGTATAGTACCATGACGTCAGCTATAAAAACCAGCAGTTGCTAAAGCTAATAAAGCTAATCTGATAACATATTGAAAGAATTATGTTTGAAATATGAAAATCATTTTAAAACTTGTAAGCGAATTTGGAACTCTGCAATAGTTGTGATAGTATTTTTAATTTTCTGTTGATGTAAGAGTTTGGGTAAAGATTCAGTTTGGCAGCTGATTGCAGCACAGTTTGCAGAAGTGCGCAATGTCAACGGTAACTGCTTTTAAATATAGTTAAATGGGTAGCGTTTTCTGGTGAATACTTGTGTCGTTGTAAGTCTTCTTAATGAGTAAGATTTATAATGACCACTTCAGTAGGACATGGTATATTAATAGTTAATTATTACACTGGAGTTTTAAAATGTACTTGATCTTTGATTGTTTCATATTTTTAACACACTATTTCATTACTGAAACCGAGAAAACTTTCAAAGTATAATAATAAAGTATATTTGCGTCCAATATTATGAATTTTAATGGATTTGGGCCCAATAAAGTGCTGAAAAGGCACCAAACGTCTCCAAGTTTTATCATGCATCAACCAACGACCATAGTTGTCGCTGGCTTCACGGTAGCTTAGGTTTACTCCATTTGTAATTTTACACAGAATGAATAATTTGTTGTTGAGAAATCGATCTTAATATTTCTAGATAGGCTATTTCCCAACGTTTTCTTTTGACGTAATAATGTTAAACATATTGTACAGCAAAAATAACAATGATAACAAATAAGATATCAATTTATTAGGATTCATTTATGAATCGTCAACTTATAACTTATCAGTCAACGCTATAATTGTAATTATACTGGAATTATCATCCTAGCCACAACAGATTTGTTTGGATATATTGGACAACGCTCTGCCAACCTTGTACTGAACACTGGGAACCTGTATCTTTCCTCTTTGTACAGAAGTAGTTCGCAGATTCAAGTCCAACCACCCTCCACTCCCATCTGGTGGGGGACTAACTATGACTATGGCCTTAGACCTTAAAGGGTTTGTTTTACAAAAAACGTTCATGAGCTGCGAATGCAACTGAATTAACTGTCTTGTATTCATGATAAGAATAGTGTGTTTCTAGAACACTTTTTAATTATATATACTTTTTAAAAAATAAAGATTTAAATGGTAAATTTTGAATAAAAAAGATAGCCTCCTTCTTTAATGCCCCCTTCTACGATATAAAAAAATAGGCAGTGGCATAACATAATTAAAATAAAAATAGAAAAACCTTCAACGACTTTACTAAACTAAATAAAGAATTTTATTCAATTCCCTTTGTACTGTATTCATCACCGAAAATACCAAAGCTCAAAAATTAAAATAGCAGGTTATGTTTAAGAACTTTGGCGTTTAATAGGACCTTAAGACCCAAAATCATAAGTGTTAATGCTACAAACTCAATCATTATTGATTTTCTCTCATAACACGAAAGAGCAGTGAACACTGCATCAATTATGGCAAGTAGACCCCGAACATTCAAACATGGTCTAGTGATATAATGCTCCTGAAGGTATTATAGGTAACATAATGTCGAAACTAAAGATAGATAACATGGTATATTTGGAATGAATAACTGCCGACATGAAACACATCCGTGGAGAGGAAAATTGTGTTCCGTTGTTGGCTTGCCTGACACTCTGAAATTCTTAAAGAATATACTGTATAATTTAGTTTGACTTTTACTTTTTTTAAGCAATAAATAATAGGTACAAATTTGGATTAAATAATAAAGTAGCAATTTATTTAGGATAGCAAGGATAGGATCCTTTTTGCGGTAACTTATAACTTTGGTAAAAATTAAATTGTTTTGGAAATGAAAAACTAAATTTAATTATGAAAGTAATTGTGCATGCATTACAATTGTTGTCATTAAAATCATTGAAAACAACAATCTGTGAATTTGTTGTGGGAAAACTTTGCTACCAGGTTTATAAAAACTGACAGCACACCTTTTTTCGACAGTGAGAACTTGCGGAATTGAGCATGGCTTCATAACGGATAAAAACTACAGTGGTAGTTCATATTTAAATTTAAAAATCAACATTGGAGTGTTTGATTGTCATTGGGTTTGAAACCAATGTTTGATCAACGTTGGAACATTGTCATTGGGATAACAGTGTAGAAATTAATGATAAAGAAAATGTAAACCAAACGTAACTTTGGAACGATAATTCCTTTTCATTAGAACCGCCATAATACCTATTACCGCCGTAAAAATTGTTCAAGTAATTTATAATAAAGTTGCTTTGTTGACAATATTTAAACCAATTACATGTTAAGAGGTTTATTTACTCATTTTCACCAAAAATTGACCTAAATTGATCATAATGATTTAACCAGTTTAAGTAAGTAGCCACGATGGGGCAGGCCTTCAATAGGTATTGATATTATATGTGTTTATTTGATGCGCTTCAAATAATAATGAATGAATTCATTTGGGAAACGCAGTATAATAAGTAGTAATGTTTTAAGAAATTCATTAACAAATTAATGTAAATTATATATCACGAGCTATTTCATCTGATTATTACTGGTATTTATTATGTTGATTTAGTTTCCAATTGGCCTGTAATTGTTCTTAATGTCAGGAAACTGCAATTACCCAATAACCCACGATAGTTGCTCCGTGCCAACGTTTATTGTTGCCGAAAACTGACCAACTACTTCTGGAATTGTTTCGCACGAAACTACCAGTTTATTTTGACCAAGATATACTGCGAATATTATCTTTAGACGGTCTATGGACAATAAAAATTACATATTATTTAAGAAATGCCTAAAATAATATGTGCCAAAAATATTTAAAATATTGTAAATAATATGTACATAACTCGTACGATAACGATGTACAATATACGATAGTCATGTTGTTTATGTGTCGTTAATCGTATTCAAATGAATCATGAATATTACATTATTGTTCGCTTTCTCTAAATACATAGTAATAGATACATAATATTGAACATGACATAATACATATTCAATAATATTGACTATTACAGTTTTTCTAAGATAAATTTTTGGCCGTCATGTATCATGAAAGTAAGGTAGTTTTGTGTAAAAAATATTACCAGCTATAAACGAGTAACGAAAAAGATTGTTTTCAGGTTTAATGATATATTTTTGATAATCATTCTCCTTTTAATACAGACGAATTTAATTGCTCTAGATGTTCACTCTTGGTAAGCAGTGTTAAACTGTAAATATGAAATCTGAAATGAAAAAAATATGCTTTAATGTTTTAAATACTATTGAAAAATTAACTGAAAAGTGAATGCGTTGCGTCAGTTAAAATTAAGACAAGACGAGTCTGAAAAACGTTAAAATAATAATGTACTGATAAAAAAATTCTATTGAGTCTCGTTTGATGTATTGACAAAAATATTCATTAGTGTAATAAAATAAAGTTTTTCTAATTAAGCAATGTTACAAGGTATATCTACTGAATTTACTTGTAGTGATGTATAATTGATGAGGTGGCCAACTAGTAATTTAGGTTATGGTTGCACAGGATTACTAATCAGAGGTTACCACAGAGGAACTGAGGCACGATTGCTGAAATGCACATCTATCTCATGTGTGCTTTTACTTTTACATATGTTTACTTCAAAGACTGATGCATCTTTGTGATGTAGATTTTAAATAAAATCCAGATATTTTAAGTAAACAAGTATGTAGGTAATTTAAGGTTATATTAAAATTTTCTAATTAAAATTCACATACATTGTTTTAAAATTCAAATTGTTTGCATTAATTAGTCTTCCATTATTGGGAAAATTAAGAACACAATTTTTTTCATAGTATATTTACGTTTCAAAGCAGGTTACTTTGATAGCTATCAGTTATAGTTATGTAATTAATCTTTTTTCTATTGGGTATACATTATCTTCTGATCTTTAATGCCTGGCAGAGGAGTTAAAATAAACTTTCGAACTGAATGACAATATGGTTAGATTTATCTAGAAAGTCTAAAATCTACAAAATTACAGATATTAAATTTAGTTGATGATGTAGTAAGGCCTAAAAGTTATATAAAAAACTATCAAATTTTTTTTGAAGATAACAAGACAATTAAAATATTAAAATAATCAAAACAATGCTTTGAATAATTGCCTTAGATAAAATGTAATTCCTTAAATGCCCTAAGTTAATTTCTTAAAATAAAACTTACCACCAGCTTTCGTATTATCACTTACGCTCGTACTTGCAATTTTACAATTAATTCGAAAATTGCTGGTTCGAATAAAACTGTGAAAGCCCTCTTAAGTAATTTATCTTTCATGACCTCCTCAGACTGCAATAGATTTAAAATATGTATCACAGACGCTTCGAGCTGAATCAGAAAATTAACATTCAGCATTGCAGCAGCCTTTCCCGCTGTGTGAGAGCTTCTGGAGATTATTGTTTGGAAAATATCAACCTAACTGTTGAGTTTCAGAATATAGAATCATGTCTTTGACATTCGTTTTACAAAAAGAAACCTCTAACGTATTATTTTGAAGTCACTGAATTATTTAAATTTACTTAGATACGTGACTTAGAATCATGATTTAATTCATGAAAACATGACTTAGCAATAAGCTGTCAAGAGTTCCTAGACTCCAGAAAATGTCTGTAATCTTTCTATATATTTAATACTGCTAGGAACGCAAACACTCTTAGCAGATCGACTGGGACTTTTGCTGAAACGATAATATCACCGATAGAGCATGAGTTTAATACATGCTATAGCTTACTCAACGTGTGGATGCGAAATGGAGCCACAGCACATTTATTAAGCACAAGTTTGACATTGTTGACCTTATTCTAGATCCAATTAAGCACATTAACTTCTAAATCCATTAGGGTACATCAGCTGTATACATTATACATTACTTGAAGTTGACAACTGTATACTGACTAGGTATTCAGACAACTTTGTGATGGGATCGCAGTAACTTTATATAGAGGACGAAGTAAATGTTTATTACAACTTTAAGAGTTGTTTCATCCACACTCTATCATACTCTACTGTCCTCTTAACAGGTCGAGACCACATTATCCTTTAACGGACTTGAAATAATACATTACCGTTAAATGAGGAAGGTTTTCTTACTTGAAATCAAAAGATGAGTAGTTTGTATCTGCACGATGTGTATATAAAACTCCACTAACACAGAATACAGCCCTATATTTACGGCCCGCCCTTACTGAGTGGCAGACATTTCTACAGCTTTTGTCGTAAATTCCGAAGTTGTAAACGCGCTTTTAGTGCACTCCGTAGTTTATCTAAATATTAAGTTCTTAGATATTATCGTGGACATATATTCTATTAGCTCTTTGAAAAATGGTTGTAAATTTTAATGGAGCATTCTGTTTAGAAAAACTAACGTATCGTAATATTTAAATCATAATAAATTTTAGTATTGATGAAATGATAAGGGAAACTATCTAAATGACCAGAAAATAATTATACAGTATTTGAAATAATACAGCATAATATCAATTAAAAGTCACGATTAATTTAAGCACTGTTGTTTGTAACCATTTATTCGTTGTGTAAAATTTTAATTGTGGTTTGTTATACATTTTAAATACTGAATACAAGAATCAATGCCTTCTGATGACTTTTAAAGGATGGCTCAATGTTTCATCCTGAAATTCCACATATAAAATACTCTGTGAGGGCTTTCCGGCAAATGTTCACTGGTGTTTGATAAATATGCAGCGTGTTGTGTGTGACAACAAACAGAGATACAAACGTTCGTATGTAAATTTTATCACGGTTCCAACCGTTATTTGAGCTTTAGCAACTGTTAAAAAACTTATTTGCTTATAGAACTTAATACCCGTTACTATGTAAAATTTTAATGTCGTATTTGTAATAACTTATTTCAGGATTGAAATTTTGATCAAATAAAATTTATTTTGACATTATCGGTTTGAAATAATAAAGTTCTTCTTACAATATCTTTTCCCTTATTTTCACTATATTATTTATTGTTCAGGACAGATGTTTTGATATTTGAAACAAACTAAATGATTTATAAGTAAAATAGTAAACTTGGATTAGTTTCTTTGACAATATTCATTACATAAAATGGTTTCGCACTTATAAAAGGTTTCTCATAAGAATATTAACTGATAGTTTCCATTGTTTGATGATCGAGCGTTTGTACATGGTTAAAGTTCGGCTTAAGGTGATTAAATAGAACTGATTATACAAAATAACAACGGATAGTAAATTTATTTTAAAATAACGCTTGTTAACATTTCTTAAAAAAATTTGAATGTAAAATGAATAGAAGTTTGCTTTAAAATGCATCTATAATATCTGTTCGAACATTTATGACTGTGATATGGATCACTTAGACATAATAAATATTTTTTGATGTCATATGCATGTAAAAAAGCTATGAAACCACCAAAGCGACTTCTGTACTCTGTAGACTAGTGAGATCTTTATTTATTCACTAGTGTTATTTAGAGTTCCTTTGTAAATTATTGTTCGCCTTTTCATATGTTAATACCGTATATCTATATAAAAGTCACAGTAATATTGAATTTTATAATAAACCATCTTCACAAGTATAAAATTCTTAAGAATTCTTTTACTATTATCGGAGTTGTATCAGATTTCTATTTTAAAACTCTACTCAACTATAAGTTTTAAAAATCTTGTTGAAAGCTGTGGGTGGAGCTATTAAAGCATAAAGCGGTGGTATAATGTTTTTTGGTTCCACTGATATTTTGACCTTAAATAGTTTGTTACATCTAAATTATTGGTTTTTTGTTTCCAATGAACCTGCAATCGTGGTAAATGTTTTTGTTCAATGTTTAAAAATCAACGTACATTTTTTATCAATTAAACATGCAAGACATAAATTCTTACTTGAATTATGTGGTTTTATTCGTACGAAGTTGCTCAAAGACAACTTTTATGCTTAGCTTCATACAATTTAAATTTTCTAATTGTTTGACTTAAAAAATTAAAGCTCGATATTGAAAAAAAAATTTAAAGTTTACCCGAGCTAGTTGAACCAAACGCCTAACATAACTATTGTTATTGAAGCTAAAAAAATATTTTCTTTATATAAAAATGAATTTAAACTGACGTGAGTTGAACATAAATTAGACAGTACCACCAAAAAAGGAAACAAAGACAGCCTTGTAGGTGTCTTAGCAACGGCAGTAAAAGAACAATGATATCTCTAGAGGTAAGATTTCGAAACGGTTTGATTACAAATAAAATATACAGTTGTAGCGATATCTTCCTTGGAATTGTACAGCTTACTAAAAACCTTTATTATAACAGAATATAACTTTTGAATTAAAAAATCTATACCGTTTTAACAGGATTATGATTGAATTTAGTATTATTAATCTCAGGTTTGAAGGGCTTTTAATAAGTGGGGCAGCCCTGGCCAAACGACTTATTAACCTTTAAATAGTATTTAAGGCAGAAGCATATCCGCAATTGATTTCCCGGCCATTGCCATTGAACAAGATTATAATCTATTTATTTTCCGAGTATCTGTCGGCATCCGAGTATCTTTGAGCAGCTAAAACTATGAAAGTAACTAAAACTAAAGCTACAAACACGAGAGACATTTGTATGTACTGTCTATTATTGTATGTGTTTGTATTACCTAAAGTAATAAAGGTAGGGCAATGATTGTATTGATATAGAAACATCAATATAATAATTGTGGGGAGCGGCCTGGCATAGTGGTTAGATCGCGGGCTTTCGATCCCGGAGGCCCGGGTTCAAATCCTGCCAATCACCAATGGCATTTTCGCTAAGTGATAATGCCGTGACCCACTAGGCCTAGTCTGAAGTAATGTGTAAAACGGTTCCTGGCTAGGTCTAGCGTCCTGAGATGTGAAGAGAGGACAGAGAGAAAAAAAAATAATTGTAAACCTGGAACTAGAATTTTTTATTGATAAATTGTACATCATTTCAAGAACTGCCTTATTGTGGCACAAAAATAATTTTTATTTAATTATCTATTCGAGTTGTTTTTTATGATTTTTCAACCTTTACTCTTTGTATTTTACAACAACTTGAATAAAAAATGCCTGACCATACTTCCGTAAAATATTGCACTGTTTTCTGCAAATAAAATAATTATACTGTAAATACATTAGACAGTATTTTTTGAGATAATGTGAAGCAATGAGCCATTGACAATATTTAACTGAACTGGAATTAATCAATAGGCAATATATATTTGTTTTCAGGAATATTACATAACCACAATTCCAATGAAAAAAGTTCGCTGCCAATTGACGTTGAAGATATAATTGGCACTAGACAGACGTTCTCATACATATTCCACCTCTTGTGATGAAAGATATAAGAGTGTCTCCCGGGTGGTTTTACCTTTTGGATAAAAGTGTATTAAACGTAAAACTATACTGGTCGACGTTATGTTCAAGTATATTTGTATGAACCACGATTTGTACACATATTTTTGTAAATCATTTATGGATGGTGTATACTCAAAATGATACTAACACAATTAGACGATATGATCTTTTAATTCCTTTTGTATGTGAGAAATCCTAAAATGAGCTCCGACATTACAAGTTTATGGAAAATGAACAATACAACCGACCTCATTTTAAAATGGAATATAAGTTTAATTTTATATCTTATGTATAACGGAGTGAACGGTTTTTGAAACCGTCCATTAGATCTGTTCAGTAAAACCTCGTTCTTTATAGATTTCACTTATATTTGTGCAGAAGCTGTTCATTCCAATCGCATCACCGAGTTGTAAAATCGTAAATATGACCTACCAATCACGGTAAAGTGATCTATATTGATGAGAATCACTAATTAATATACATCCTAATTAAAGGCTTCTCTAACTACAGTTTGCAATAACTAATTTTTAATTAATCGAATGTTCTAAGTTTACTTCGTGATAAAACGTTTGCAAAAGTTAATGTTGTAAAAGTTATTTTTAAATTAATGTACCAAAAATATAGATTATCTAAATTGGTTTACAGGATTTAAATCTTCAAAATTGGTGTCTAGTAGAAATAATTGGTAAAGGTATTAGAAATACTTTATTAATTCATATTTAAAACAATACAACTACTACTATCATTTACTACTATTTAACTAACTACTATTTAGAACAATATAACTACTATAAAAACAACCTCCATAGGGTGCTACCATAACATAATTTAGTTAATTATCTGGTATGCTTATTATACAAACATTATTTTACCAACACATCGTCCACATAAAAAGCATGAATGGTAAATATTTTACAGAGACGCTTTAAATACTGAAAAAGGAGAGTAAAACAGCCGGATAAACGGTATGGATGCGAGACATAACCCTATTTCCTAATCCAGCTGTAACTGGTGACATTTTTTATCTGGTTCGAACTGT
This sequence comes from Flexamia atlantica, assembly GCA_035578135.1. Taxonomy (NCBI): domain Eukaryota; kingdom Metazoa; phylum Arthropoda; class Insecta; order Hemiptera; family Cicadellidae; genus Flexamia; species Flexamia atlantica. The sequence goes on from JAQJVK010000001.1 coordinate 3,075,432, forward strand.
TCAGACTATTCAGGTGAACATTGTTCAGCATCAAGTATATATAAACCGCATATAAATACAGGGTGTTCAGCGAGTACTGTGCCAAACTTTACCAGGTTACTCAGCAGGTCAAAATAAACGAAAAAATGTTATATTAACATAATATGGTCTATCTCGCTTTGTTTTCCGTCTGTCCGTCTGTACGTGATTTTTACATAACTGACTATAACGTTTGAACGACTTGACATACCAATATCAAACTTGGTAAATGTATGATTACTAACAGGACCTATCTTTGTATGGAGTATCAAGTTTCTGCTTTGTACCATTTCAAAGTGACGGGTGTTTTTTATTTTCAACGCTAAATACCTTAAAATCAGTAAATTTTAGAAAAATTATACAAGAGACAAAAAAGTTGCGAAATTTAATTCAATTAACGTTGATAATAAGATTTTGATGATCGGACGACTAATAACGGAGAAATCAAAACTTTTCTGCACAGAAAAACATAGTTCAATAGGACATGCTGCCTGAAATTTGCCTATTTTAAATTGTAAAAAATAAAATTTCTCCATTATTAATCGTCCGATCATCATAATCTTAATAACAGCGTTAATTGGGTTAAATTTCGCAACTTTTTTGTGTCTTCTATAATTTTTCTAAAATTTACCGATTTTAAGATATTTAACTTTGAATATATAAAACAGCCGCCATTTGAAATGGTACAAAGCAGAAAATTGATACTCCATACAAAGATAGTTCCTGTTACTCATCATACATTTACCAAGTTTGATATCAGTATGTCAAGTCGAACAGTTATTATCAGTTACGTAAAACTCACGTACAGGCGGACAGACGGAAAACGAAGCGAGATAGACCCTATGTTCACATGACATTTTTTGTTTGTTTTGACCTGCTCAGTAACCTGGTAAAGTTTGGCACAGTACTCGCTGGACACCCTGTATATGTCGTTTAAAGCACAAAAATAAACATTAAATTATTAATATTAATCAACATAAATATTAAATCGGTACTGATCCTTGATTAATAAGTGAAAGTAAAACTTGAAGGTAAGAAAAAATAATGCAACAAAAACAACTCCAACTTTATTAATTAGCTTTCTTATGATTAAGGGATACTTGAAAACATCGTACAAATTAGGTGAAACAAAATTAAATTAAATATTTTAGGAGTTGGTAAAAACTGTTTAAAAGTCTTTACTAAAATCCGACAATTGATTGATATGCCCAAATAATATCAGTTTTAAATAATAGCTTTTAATAGTTTTTAAAAAAACTGTCTTGGTACGGTTATTGTGCCATTCACGCCAGCCTCTAAGCTATCTGAAATCTGACAGCTATGTCAGCTGGGTTTTATTGTGTCCTGTCGTATTTGAGAGTGTAGGACTTGAATTTGAATGTAATCAGTCTCATGTCACTAATGAATATTGGAAGAGGTTACCACTTATTGAAAGAAAGTAGTTAATGCATTTTTACACTTCAGGGGATGAATTAAAGTTTTTTTCATGCCCAAATAAATATAAAAATTGGGTGCACAATATCAGAAGGTCACGATATACCAGTTGCAGTTACAGATTGTAATATTTTATCCTCTACAGTCTGGTGACGTTTCAGTTTCCAGTTTTATTTCCCAGAGACAGTTGGCTCAGCCCTGTTGCACATAAAGTCTGATTCCATCCATTCAAAACGTCCCCTCCGACCCTTGTGAAGTCGAGAACATGGAAAAGCTCTACCTTCACTCCTTTAATCGTGAAATAATTTTATTTGTTATATTTACAAATATAGCCAAATTTTTATTTTGCTAATGGATAAACTTTTTTCAATGTAAGTTATTATTTTTAAGTGCACACTAAAAGCGATACTTTAAAAGACTTTACTAACATCCGACAGTTGATTGATATGCCCAAATAATATCAGTATCAAATAATAGCTTTTTATAGTTAAAAAAAACCGATAAAACCGAATTCCCTAATCGTGCGAATATACTCTAAATAAAGTATCTGCCATGTCACATGTATAATAATGTTATACACAGCTAAATAGTTTTATGCCGATATATTGTCGTTGGACTGCAACCGACAAGTTGACAGTTAAATGAGATTTTACCTGACTGATAGTCATGTTCAATCAAATATCGAGGAATTAGTTTATTATTTATTTAACGTTGAAAAACTAGACCGGATGAACGTAATACTTAGCCTAATATGCTTTGACGGTTTACTGTTTAGTAACATGACGTCAGCAATAAAAACCAGCAGTTTTTTGAAACAGTTATTTTAAAAATAATTAACCCGTTTTACAATAATTTAAAAGCGAATGCATAAGTTGAGATAACATTTGATTTTCCTCTCATCTACTAGTTTTGAAGAGGATCCAGTTTGTTCTGGATTTGATTTATGATTGAGTTACAGAAGTTTAATTTTCTAGTTTTTTATTTTATCATTGACAAGATACGATATATCTATTTAAATACCTAATCAGGGTAGTGGAATGCTTGAACTAGTTCAAATTTCCAATTGATCGCTTAATAAGTTTTAAGTCACCTATTATTTATTTTTTTCCAGCAAATCAAATAATACAATAATAAAATAAATTAGTTTTTTGCATGGTTGCTGCATGTACAGGTACTGTGACCACTGCAATTGTCAATAATTTTACTTGAATTCTGCTGAACGTTATTAAAAAAATGTTAAGCTAACTAATATACGTTTCGTTTGCTCATTTATTTTTCTTTTTTTATATTTTCTGTAAAAGAAATAAATTTCCTTGTATTCATAATAAATTAATAGAAATGCCTATTGAATGAATAAATTATTAATTAACAAGCAAATTTTATTACTATTACTTATTCCATGTTTATTGAAATACTGTTTTATAGGAATGCTCTTCCTGGGATGTAATATTAAGAAAATATTTGAACGCTCTTTTCGAATACCACGAGAAAAACAGCTAAGACGAAATATAAAACAGTCACATCATTGATATACATTCTGTCCCACTGTTAATTCGCATACAGTGTAAAAGTTGTGTTAAGGGCTTAGTAAAGTAGCATCTAAGATCTTAAAAGTGGAAAAAGTTTTTTCTGTGTATGATTATACAACTATATCCGACTAAACAAGTTAGCAGTTACTGATGCCAAATTTCTTTTGGATAAGAGATTTTATACAATAGTATGTATTACACCTAGTATATTTTACATCTATATCCATACATCCACTTCAGCATGGATCTGAGCAGCAGAAAGTATTGTAGTCTACTCAACAGACAGCAGTTGTCCCCCGAGTGATAAATCAACGTCAACGACGCCCAACCTGTGGAGCAACTTAACTCGTCTGTCGTTTATCATTTGTCCTTAACAAATTATTTTATGTTTCAAATTACTTCATTTTATTTTCACACATCATACATACTATTACTTATTTTGCCACTGTATTATCGATTCATATCCATCTTAACGTACCCTATTCTGGTGATAGGCGTATTATATTATGGTAATGTGAAATAAGCCTAAAGTTCAATAGCCCAGCTTCATCTATTATTTCCCAACGTTTTTATTTTAGCCGTTTGACACTTCAAAGAAACGATTTTGAGATTCCTAATTTAATTTAATTAGTTGCAACATTTAAGTTATATGTCTTAAAGAAAAAAAAACATTAAATGGCTATTCAACAAAAGCGACCCTAGAAATTAATTAATAGAGTTTCTCAAATCGTGAACAGCATTAAGCTACAAAGATATTTTTCGAAAGCAAATAAACCCAATCAGATTCAATTTTCCCCCATAGGATGAAAGAGCAGTAAACACTTTATTATTAAAGGTAAGCAGAACAGTTAAATATAGTCATCTAATGTAATGCACATGATGGTATCACATGTAAGATAATGTTAAAATAACGATAGATTTAAAAACGAAAGATAATGTTAAAATAACATTGTAAATTTAGAACGAATAACTGCCGACATGATACACGACCGTGGAGAGGAAAACTGTGTTTCGGTGTTGGCCTACTCTGTAACTCTTAGAGAATCTATAATTTAGTTAATTATACTTCTCCTTTTATAACAATATATAACAGGTGCAATTTTGGATTAAATAAACCAAGTTGCTATCTATTAAGGGTTGGAAGATCAATTTCAATATGACTGTGCCGGTTAATATTAAATTATTTTGGTTTGAGTAGTACTCGATTTGATTATGAAAGTAATTGTGTATGCGTTGAAATTGTTGGTTTTAAAACCAACAAATGAAAACTAATACCTCACATTTTTTAACAGTAAGAAGTGACAGAATTGACCATGGATTTACAATGAATAAAACATACAGAGATAGTTTATATTCAAATTAACAAATCAAAATTGGAATATTCGATTCCTGTACACTGTCACAGGATAACAGTGCACAACGTAATAGTAATAAAAGTGTAAACAAAAATTATTCCTTAATTTGTTTTAAAACTAAAACCTAACAACGTCATTAAAACCTGTTATGTAAATATAATATTGAAATTGTTTTATTGATACCTGTTGTAAGACAATATTCGAACGAATTAAAAATTAACAGGTTTTTTCTTCCTGTGACACAAAATACCTAAATCAATTATAATTATTTATCATCGATTAAAACAAGTAGCCACGAAGGGGTAGGCCTTTATTAGGTGTTAATACGTTTTACTGACGTGTTTGAAATAGTAATGAATTAATTACTTTTGGGAAAACAACAGTAATTGTTTACGACATTCATAAACAAATAAATATAAATTATAACTCTCAAGCTATTTCATCTAATTATTGCTGGTATTTGAAATGTTGATCCAGTTTCCAATTGGCATGCAATTGGTCTTAATGCCAGGAAACTGTAATTGACCAATAATCCGCCATTGTTACCGACAACTGACTACTTCCGGAACTGTTCCGCACGAAACGTCAGTGAAATTTGACCAAGAATTGTCGTGAACGGTTTTTGTTCCATATACAATATAACGAGCCCAAATTAATATATTATAAAAACGTAATTGTTGAGGTAATAATAAAACAATTATTACTAAATAATATTAAATTGAGTTGAACTCACTTTTTATTACTTTTTAATTGAAGTGCAACTGATATATACTTAAAGGAAATTGTGGGAGTTCGATTGCCTCTTATGTATACACTTCCTTGATCATGGACTTGAACTTTTTTCTAGGGTACCAACTTATCATTTTCCAATTTTTGTTTCAATTTTAATTCTCTTAACAACAGATTGAAATCAATCGTACGAATTTAATAATATTAGGTGTATGGAGTCTGCTCCAGGGTTGAGTTGTCACTTGTACCAAGGCCGTGGTAACACTGCCAGGTCACCACACTGCCATTGCTTCACACCGTCGCCGTGGTAACGGTTAAAAGCAGTCTCTGCGAGGTAATTTATCAAGGAACTCATACCGTTTTTAGTTTTATTTCCCCTTCCTTTTAAATAAATTTCAATATAAATTATGAGGTTGCAGCCTTTAAGTTTGTAAATTTTTATTATTTTAATTTGTGTTATTAATTTTAATGAGTTAAGTTTATTAACAATAAAAAATTATTAAAGTGATTTAGAATATTAAGTGCAGGACATTTTAATTTTGTTTAACGTTTTCTTTTATGCTGGTGGCATATTTTCAATCTGTTCATATCTTACGGTGACCTTTTGTAATATGGCATTATTAATTCATAGCTCAATTACAAATAACTAAATCAATAAATAACATACTACATTGATACATAATATTACTACATATTACAAAAATAATGATTATTATAATATATTTTACTCTTATTACCTAGGCTCTTCCCGTGTTGGGCCGGGACAGAATGTCCAACAGTATCCCCTGCTTGTCGTAAGAGCCGACTAAAAGGGGAGGGGGGCGCACTGGTCCTTTTTCGCGTCTCCTTTTCACAAGTCCATTCTCCGTTTCATTTCAATAGCCCGGTTGTTTTTTCTAAATCATTTCGGCCTATTTGCCGGGGTGACTCTGTGTTCTTCAGCCTCCATTGCGCTGGGGGTCTAGGACGAGCAGAGGGTACAGCTTAAAAACTGGGTTCTGCACCTCCCAGGCTGCCGGATAGTACAGGGGCCCGGGTCAGCCCAGCCAGCTGACCTGGCTGTCCTATCAGCCGGCGAAAATCCCTTTGGCCGTGGCGGTGCCGGTAGGCGACCGGATAGGGCCCTGCTGCGGTCACGGGGGGGCTCTGCCGAGGCCACTGCTCGTCTTGGACCGCCGGTGTTTTGGGGGCGGTCGAGCATAGATATAGTTGCTCTGGTGATGGGTCGGTTTGACAATCACATTGGGGCACTGTTTTGGGGGGTTACAAACGCCCAGTCTTGGGGGCTAATCCAGACAGCATGGCTAGCACACAAGGTAAAACGATTCAAAAGGTGCAAGAATCTCCCCGGGGCACCCTAACCCCAAAAACGAACCAGAGGGAGCAATTTCCTCGTCTACCCTCTCAAAGTGGGGACGTCGAGGTAGAAGACCCCTTTGGTCGGAAGCCTCGTGTCGCGAGGTCGCCACAAGGCCGAGCGACACCAACTGCTTCGGTGACAAGAACACCGGTCCTCACCGAGCAGGCACCCGCCGGCGGCGTTGAGTCGATGCACACCGACCCGTCCCCCTTCCAGGCGGTGATTGCACTTGCCAGGCAGCAGGAGGAGGAGCACCTTCAAAAGTGCTTCGCCACCCTCGCTGTCATGAAGGCCGCGACCGGCAGGCAGAAGAACATCAGCAGGGATGTGCAGGAAGGCATAGTCCAATTGGAAGCCAGCCTTAACCACATCCTTGAGCTGAGGAAGTCTTGGCAGTCGTGCGAGTCAGTGACCGCATCGACACCGTCCTTGCGGGTCAAGGCCCAGTCTGCCGTTTCAAAGCGGGCAGCCAGCAGCCCCGCCCAGCCAGAGGCAGAAAAAAAGAAGAGGAGCGACGGCCCATTGCAGGACAAGGACTCCGAGAAATGGACCGATGTGGTTAAGAGGAAGGGGAAGAAGAAGAAAGTCCCGCCCCAGCAGCCTGGAAGCCAGCCCGGCCCTCAGGACAACAAGAAGGCGCCGAAGAAGAGGCCACGCAGGACGCGGCCAGACGCTCTTCTCATCAAGCCGTCGGAGGGGAAATCCTACGCCGACGTGCTGGGCGAGATTCGCAGCAAAGCGAAGCCCGATGAGAAGGGCGCCGTTATCAAATCTATGAGGAAGACCCGAGCCGGCGATCTTCTGGTCGAACTCGGGGACGCCTCTGAAAGCAAGTCCGCCTTCAGCGAAGACCTGAAGACCATCTTGGGGGCGAACGCGACTGTCAGCGTTCTGGAGCCCAAGTCGACGCTGGAGGTGAGGGACCTCGACGAATTGACGACCGAGGCGGAGGTGACTGCAGCCGTTAAATCCGCCATCGGCAACGTCGAGGTGAAGACTTTCGTCTCGAAGGCGAATGCTCGAGGCCAGAAGGTGGCGATCCTGACGCTGGGAGCCAGAGCGGCTGCGAAGCTCCTGGAGAAGGGCCACCTGAAGATCTGGTACGTGAGCTGTCGGGTACGCGAGAAGCTCGTGGCCTCCAGATGTTTTAAATGTCTGGGGTTCGGTCACGTCACTAATCGTTGCCCCGGACCCGATAGAAGCAAGGTCTGCTTCAAGTGCGGCGGCCAGGACCACAAGGCCAGCGCGTGCAATGCAGCGCTGTCCTGTGTCCTGTGTACAGAAGCCGGCTTGAAGGGCGACCAGGTCAAGCATTCCGCTGGGTCAGGTCGTTGCGGGCAGTACCGACGTGCCATCCAGGAGCTTCGCCAGACACAAATCAAATGATCAGTGTTCTGCAACTTAATATGCAGAGGAGCAGGACAGCAAACGACTTGCTGTTCCAATTCGCCACGGAGCAGGGTGCTGACCTACTGCTTCTCAGTGAGCAGTACCAGAACCGACGCTCCGCGCAGTGGTTCTCGGATCCCTCCGGCACTGCGGCGATTTGGATTTTGGACCTCGGGAAGGTGCCTGTTCCCGATTCCGGATCGGGCAACGGCTTCGTTTGGGTGAGGAGCAGGGGTTTCACCGTCTTCTCCTGTTACCTCACGCCAAATCAACCGATTGGAGACTACCGTCACATGGTCGATTCCATTGAGGATGAGATCATGAAAACCTCTGGCGGGGTCATAGTCGGTGGCGATTTTAACGCCAAAGCCGTGGAATGGGGTTCCCCGCGGACCGACACTCGAGGTCGTTACGTCCTCGAGTCGGCTGCCAGGTCAGGCCTCTGTGTCCTCAACACGGGCGGCATTTCCACCTTTCGCCGTCCGGGGTGCAGAGAGACGATCCCTGACATATCCCTTGCCTCTGAAGGGATTGTCCAGCGGATCTCCGACTGGCGTGTCTGCGAGGAGTACTCCTCTAGCGACCACCAGGGGATCCTCTTCAAGGTCCTTCCCGAGGGCGCGCGCTTGCGCGCTGAACCTGCTCCTCTGGCTCGACGCTGGAATACCAGTCGTCTGAGCAAAGAAACATTTAAAAACGTAATTAAAGACCAGAGCATTGTGAATTTCACAAGTGCCGAAGATCTGGCAGCATCGACGATGCGACTCATCGCGACCGCGTGTGAGCAGTCGATGCCCGGAGTTTCCCGCCGCCACAGGAAGAAGCCGGTTTACTGGTGGACGCCTGAAATCGCGGAACTCCGGAGGAGATGCCTTGGTCTCCGACGAGCTGCGCAGCGAGCCAGGAACCACCCTAATGCAAATGCCAGATCGGCTGAGCACAGAGCGGCCCGCCGAGAGCTCCGCGGTGCCATCAACCGGAGTAAAGTCAGGTGCTGGAAGCAGCTGTGTCAGGATATCGACAACGACCCCTGGGGGACGGGCTACAAACCTGTATCCCAGAAGCTAGGGGCTCGCTCACCACCTGCGGTCATGGAACCACAAGCCATGCCGCCGTCGTCGACACACTGTTTCCCAGCCACCCAGTTCGGCCAGTCAGGGAATTCGGAGAGGTAGGCGCCTTCCCAGCTTTCCGGGAAGAGGAACTCACCGCCGCCGTCCGATCCCTACGACCCAGAAGAGCGCCCGGTCCCGATGGCATTCCGGCGGAGGTGCTCAAGCTCACTGCGGAGGTGAATCCAAGGCTTCTGCTCGATATGTTCAACGCGTGTCTGGCGGAAGGCGTTTTCTTTTCTTCGTGGAAGGTTGCCCGCCTTGTTCTTATTCCGAAGGCGAAGAGCACACCGGGGACCCCTTCTTCTTTCCGACCCCTGTGTATGCTCGACACGGCCGGGAAAGTGCTTGAGAAGCTCCTGCGTGTCAGGCTGACCGAGGCCATCGTCTCTGCGGGGGACTTGTCCCCGCAGCAGTACGGCTTCAGATCCGGTCGCTCTACCATCGACACTATCCAGGAGGTAGTTGAGGCAGTGCGGAGGGCGGAGGACCACAACCACTGGTCGCGCCGCGTGGTCCTTCTCGTCACGCTCGACGTGAAGAACGCTTTTAACTCCGCCAGGTGGAGCGATATGCTGTGGGCGCTTGAGCATACGTTCCAAGTTCCCTCCTACCTCCTGCGTATGTTGGAAGCGTATTTGTCAGACCGCGTTCTGTTGTACGACACGACCGAAGGTCAGCGGCGCATTCCCATCACTTCCGGGGCTGCGCAGGGGTCCATTCTCGGACCAGATCTCTGGAACGTGTCTTACGACAGCTTGCTGAGGCTAGACATGCCCGATGAGACCCGCCTCGTTGGCTATGCTGACGACGTCGCTGCCTTGATCGCTGCGAGGAACGTCGAGCAGGCAAAACTGAGGCTCAGCGTAGTGATGGCCAAGGTTAACGGGTGGATGCGAGATCACGGCTTGTCCCTGGCTATCAGTAAGACGGAGATCGTCGTCCTCACCAAAAAGAGGATTAACACCGTGTTCCCGGTGCAGATAGGTGACGTCACACTCGAGACTAAGCCTGCTGCAAAGTACCTGGGAGTCATGGTCGATAGCAGACTGTCTTTCGGCGAGCAGATCCAGCGCGCCGCCGACAAAGCCGCTAAGGGTGTCGCTGCCCTTGGTAGGCTTATGCCCAATGTCGGCGGTCCTCGCTCCTGCAAGCGCCGCCTGCTCATGACTGCCGTCCAGTCAGTCTTGCTGTACGGGGCGGAGGTATGGGCTCACGCACTCGAGAAGCGAGTCTACCGAGATCGGCTTGCCCGAGTCCAGCGCCGAGGAGCTCTGCGGGTCGCTTCGGCCTACCGCACAGTCTCCGAGCCTGCTGTGATGGTGATCGCCGGAGTCATTCCCGTCCTCTTCCTCGCGAGGGAGAGGCAGGCGATTCACCGGAGGAGGCCTGAAGTGGGCCGGGAAACAGCTGCCAGGGAAGAGCGCGATCGCAGCTTCGACTCTTGGCAGCGCGACTGGGAAGCCGAGCTGAGGGGACGTTGGACCTTCCAGCTCATACCTTCCGTCCGACCATGGGTGGAACGGCAGCACGGCGAGGTCGATTACTACGTGACCCAGTTTCTTTCTGGGCACGGGTACTTCCGAGCCTATCTGCACCGGATGGGCAAAGTCGCCAGCCCGGACTGTCTGTATTGCCCCGGCATCCCAGACACGTCCGAGCACACTTTCTTTCAGTGCGACCGTTGGCACGTCCGCCGAGCCTCGCTTTCATCTGAGATCGGCGTGGTCGTCAGCCCAAACAACATCGTCGGAGCTATGCTGCAGGGAGAGGGCAACTGGAACTGTGTCCAGCACTACGTCCAGGCCATTCTTCGGGCGAAAAAGGTCGACCTCGATCGGCCTTAATCCTCAGCTTTTCCCCAAGGAGGTTGCCCTAGTGGCGTAATATCAAAGGCCTAGCCCGAAGTTAGTCTGGAACAGTTCCAGGCTAGTGTCCTCGATGCCGAGGGAGGTGGCTTAGTCGGTAGTTCACGGGACATCGAGCTCGTGGGAGTCCGACACTACTGAGGGGACAATGAGCCCCTCAGTGTGCGTAAATGCATTCCACCTCCTACCCAAAAAAAAAAAAAAAATTACCTAGGCTCAGATCGAAATAAAGAAGGTTTAGTGTATTTCGTGCTCGTAAGATTAGCATCTATAGCATCTAACGAGGAAAAATAATTGTATTGTAATTTATAAATAAATATGTTTCTTATAATCATTCCCTGGCAATATCGTTTTAAAACAATCGAATTTAATTACCTACTCTTGGCGTTCGCTTTTGATAAGCAGAGTTAAACTGTAAAATGTAACTTAACTATTAAATGTACAGTTGCAAATATGCTTTAGATTATATTGTAAATAAGGTTAAAAACTGACCTTATTAGCGAATTGAAATTGAGATAATACGTTTGAAAAAGTTAAAATAATATGATTGATAGACGAATTTTTTTGAGCCTCTATTGAACCAGTCTATTAACAAAAATACATCCATGATTGGAATCAATTATAGTTTTTATAACGATAATAACTTTTCATATTTAATATAGCGATAATACATGGGAATCTACTGAACTCACATGCAGCTCATGTATGATTGATGAGGTGGCCAACAGTAATTTAGATTATGGTTACACAGGATTACTAATCACAGGATACCACAGAGGCAGCCAAGCACATCTATCTGCTGAGTGCTATTATTTGCACATATTTCACATCAAACCCTGATATATCTTTGGGATTTAAATTTTAAATCAAATACCACATGGATTTTAAGTTAGCAATGAAGTAAATGGTTTTGAAACTAAATACATATTGACAATTTGCACTTATTTAATGAGGCCTTAATTAGTCTTTAGCATTAACACTCTTTCATACTTGACGAATGTCTCAACACAAGTTTTTTAAAAGTAATCTTAAATCAGAAACAATTTTTTTTAACTGTTGATCAATCACTATTCTATCTCCTACGCAAGGAAAAAAGTGCAAAGTTTTTGAACTGATGTACAGTATAAAGAGATTCATCCAAAAAGTCTGAAAGCTATAAAACTTTTGGTTCTACACACATATATATATATATATACATGTATGTATATATATATATATATATATATATATATATATATATATATATATTGGTGATTTAACCAGGCCTAAAAGGTATTTTCAAAGACAATATCATGTATGCCAGATTTCTCATAATCATTACTCCTACAATATTCCTTATGTTAAAAACTAGAACATTTCATTGTACCTCTTGATACCACTAAACATCTAATAGTCTATTAAAGCAATAAAAAGTATTTTTGACCATAACAATAATTAAAAATATATGTGTACTAGCTAATCCTAATGTAAGGTATTACAAAACAAATAAACTGTGTATAACTGATGCTTAAAAATAAATTTTTGTACTTACTATTTTACATTAAACTTGAAAATCACAATCTTTGCGAGGTGAGGCAGAAAATTAACATTCAGCACTGCAGCAATCTCTCCTGCTGTTTGGGAGCTTCTAGTGATTGCCGTTTGGAGAACATCAACCCACCTGTTGGGTTTTCTGAATATTTTAATAATGAATTTGACATTCATTATACTAAAACACTTCTCTAAGTTATTGTTTTTTTACCTTTTATAAAGATTGAAATTAGCTTAGATTCCAGTTTTTTCATGAAAACTTGACTTAGCAATACGTTATCAAGAATTCTAAGATTCCGGAAAAGGACTGTAATCTATCTAAATATTTAAAATTGCTAAGAGCGCAAACGCTCTTGACAGATCGCCTGGGACTTCTACTGGAGAGATAATCTGAACGATGCGTTAAAAATATACTCTGGCTTCTTTAACCCGTGACTGCAAAATAGAGCCGTGGCAATTTATTGGTTTGGTAGGAGATTGATACTGCTGACCTCGTTCTAGTTCCATTAAAGCACTTTTCAACCTTCTGACTCTATTAAAGCACATCAACTGCATATTGACAACCGTATATTGACGAGACACTCAGAAAACTTTATGGTAATATCACAGTAACTTCATATAGAATACATTGTAAATAATTATAGCAACTAAAAGTTTATCAACTACACTCTATCACACTCTTATTCTCCTCGAGAGCATTTTTTCTTTCATGGACTTGAAAATATACATTATCGCAAAATGGACAGGGGTTTCTCGCTAAAATTATAAAAAGGGGTAGCTTATATCTATATGCTGTGTTAATAAAACACCACAAACACAGAATACAGCCCCATTTTCACGATTTGCTCTCACCGAGTGGCGAACGTTGCTGCGGTTTTTAACATATATTTCCAAAGCTGTAAATGTGTTTTTAGTGCACTCCGATCCGGAGGCCATTGTGGTTTTATTGCATCGTCGATGTTTGACCTAAATAAACATATTAATATGCCTTAAGAGTATATGTAATGATGAGGTGCGGTTTACTTGAATATTTTAGTGAAATTATTTTCCTTTAGTTCTTGGCGAAATGGTTGTAAATATTTAATGGAACATTGTGCTTGAAAAGACGGATATATAGAAATATTTGAAATCACTATACAACTTTTTATTGAAGTGATTATTTAAGAATCCATGGAAGATAACAGCAAATAATTGTGTTGGAATTACTGCAATCTAATATCAATCAAAAGTTACTAACGTTTTACTCAGGTTTATAGCTACTAGTGCTTGTAAAATGTTACAGTTATAATTGTTCTATACAATTTTGGCAACTTTTTTAATACACTTTAAATTGAAAAAAAGGATTAATTAATGAACAATGCTGTCAACATTTACACATTGGCTTGATATTTTCTGCTAAAATACCACGCGTAAAATAAATTGTGAAGGCTTTTCGGTAAATATTCACTGGTGTTTGATAAATATGCAGCGGGTTGTGTTGGACAACAAACAGAGATACAAACGTTTGTATGCAAATTTTATCACGGTTCCATACGTTCTTTGAGCTTTAGCAACTGTTATTATGTATACAGGGTGTACCCGGATTACATAGACATAATAATAAATATCTTTTGATAACCCTAGATGTGAAAAGCTTCGTAACTACCAAAGCGACTTCTGTAGACGTGAGATTTGTGATATTTAGGGTTCTTTTATGAATTACTGTACACATTTTTATATTTACACGCCGTACTTTCACATTAAAGCAACAGTAAGATTAAATGTCACAATAAACCATCGTTAAGACTTTTATTATCGATTTAAAAATTTGTAAAAAGGAGTGCACTAATAACGAAATTGTTTTATGAATTAAGACCCGTCTAAGTTCATGCTACATCCAGCTTTGTTTTATATCCAGACATTACACAGTACGATCAAAAGAGGAACCAGAGAGGGCCTTGCCGGTGTCTTAGCAACGGCAGTAAAAGAACAGTAACACCTCCGCAGGTGTAAGGTTGTAAAATGGTTTGATTACAAAAAATAAAAGATGCAGTTGTGGTATTTCCTTTCCGGCAATGTACACCTTAATAAGTATTTAATTTCTAACAGGTTAATACTGATGAATTAAAACCTTATACCGTTTTAATAGAGTTCTGATTGAATTTTTAATTACTGCTGTTGTTGAGGGGTTTTAACAAACAGGGGCTGCCCTGACCAAACGACTGTTAACCTGTTAACAGTATTCAAAGCTGATGTACATTTCAAGATTGATTCCCGTTCGTAATCAAAATTTATATATTATCTTATTATATGTATATATATTTCGTGAGGCTGTTCATTCCAATCGCAACACCGAGTTGCATTATCATAAATATGAACTACCAATCGCGGTAATATGATATACAAAATATTGATGAGGATTGCTGATTGGCATCCATCTGATTACGGGCTTCTCTGAGCACAGATGGCAATAACTAATTTTGAAGTAATCATATGTCTTTTACTTCTTAACCACACTTTTGCACTGCTTTATCGTTGAAAAAGACATTTTAAAAATAATGTGTCAAAAGTGCAGAGTATGTTAAGGATTTCTTCTAAGGGAATCCTTCAAATCATTTTTAAGTATTGGAATTACATTCAGTAAATATTTGCATTTTAAACATCTCATCTGGATGTTTGAGGAGTTAATCACTCAAAAAGGCATGTTGTGTTTTGTAATAAGAACACATCATTTTGAAATTGTTCATGAATTAATATATTTCATTACTGGTACCAAAATTATTTTGGTACTAGGTAATAGGTCTAGGTAATAGGTTTGGTAATAGGTCTGTGCCTATTAATATTTACGTTCAGATTGTTAAACAGTAAAAACAGCTGATTTTAACTGTAAAAATAAAATGGTATAGATATTAGCGCGCGTAGCGGAAAAATTGAAAACTAACCGAAAACAAGGGAAAGTATATTTAGAGCAAGGGAAAATCAGCTGATAGTTTTTCCGTTGTTTTAAATTAGAACTTTGAAAACGATCATTTTCGTTAATTTCAGCTGTCATCGAAAATTGATGCTTTCAGTATGGAGTGATAAAACATTATTTCAAAAAACACACCAGTCTACGTAAAAAAGTGTTGATGGTAAATATTTTATAGTATCACACTAAATCAAAAGGAAAGTATAACAGCCGGATAAATGGTATGGATGTGAAACATAACCCTATCTCCTAATCCAGCTGTGATTATGGAGCAATTTATCAGGTCCGAACTGGTCAGACTATTCAATGGCCATTGTTTAGTATCTAGCACCTATAAACATGATAATACAGACAAATAGTAAATAAAATTAAAACTTGGCAGTTAAAAAATTAAAATAGCTATAACAACGGCGACGATATTCATTACCTTTCTGACGTTTAAGAGATATTTTAAGACTTACACACAATTTAGGCAAAATTAAAATGAATTAACTATTCCATTTGTTGGTAAATATCATTTTTTTACATCTGAGGTATTCTATAGTGATAAGCTCGCAGTTGTATGTAGTCAGTCTCATATCATCACTCAAGTGTATTGGACGAAGTTGCCACTTAATAAAAGAAAGTAGTTTTTGAATATTCACACTTCAGCGGATGAAGTAAAATTTGTTATTTATGTACAAATAAGTAATAAAATTTGAGGCAAAATATCTGAAGGAGTTACAAAATCAGTCACAGAATATTTAATACGTACAGTCTGGTGACGTTTCAGTACCAGTTTTATTTCCCAGAGACAGTCGGCTCAACCCTGTAGCACATAAAGTCTGATTCCATCCATTCAAAACCTCCCCTCCGACCCTTATGAAGTCGAGAACATGGAAAAGCTCTACCTTCCCTCCTTTGACTGTAATAGTAATTTGAAAATAATTTTATTCGTTATTTTTACAAGTTTACATTAGCTAATGCTACAGGGTAAACTTTTTCAAATCTTTAAGTTATTATTATTGAGTGCGCACTCAAAAGGACCAGCTAGTTTAAAAGACTTTACGAAAATTCGTTAACTGATATATATTTCCTAATGATATCGGTAAAGAATAGTAGCGACTGGTACAAACCTACTCTGACTAGATTATCCCAGTATCATCCATGTCACATGTACACTAATGTTATTGACAGCTGGGTAATTTTATACCGATATATTGACACTGGACTGCAACTGACAAGATGGCAGTTACATGTAATTTCATCTCATAGATATGACATATTTAATCAAATAACTTTTTATTATTATTCGAAAACTATAACAAAACGGGCAATCGTAATACTTAGCCTAACATGCTTTGACTGTATACTAACACAACCACAGCGGTAAAAACCAGCAGTTGGTAGAGGTAATAAAGCTAATCTGATGAACAATCGAAACATTTAAAATGAATGCAATTTGACAATTTATCAGCGATTATGGGAATCTCCACAATTTGAGGTACTGCTTGCTTTTCTGTTCATGTACGATTTATGATCTGAGTGGGGATTCACTCCGCTGATTGCAGCACAGTTCTCGGAAATACGCAATGAAAACGTTTGTTGATTGTGAGTGGTAAAATGAATAACGTTTCTGGGTAAACAAATTGCGTTGCTTCAAAATATTCGTTTTAGTGTGTACTAGATTGGCTTCATTATTTAGTAGATTATTACTCGGTAGAAATTATACAACTACAGTTTTTTCTAGTGGTTTTCATGTCATTTTGTAATTTAAATTAAGATTTCACCGGGATATAACAATTCTTTTAAAAATCAACTGATCTGTTTGAAGATATGATATGTCTTTATACCTAATCAAGGTAGTAGAATGAAGTTCAGACTTCCAGTTAATCGTTAATGAGTTCTGAGTCATCTATTACCAGTTTTCTAACAAATACAATAATACAAGAATGATACAAAGTTAGTTCTTTTCGCATGATTGTTGTAACTAAGTATTCATAATTACCAAATTAAACAATATCCTAATAATTAAAAATAACAAAATTATTATTTAATAATTATGATAACTGTATAGTTTTCTATTGTTCTTGTAATGCTTTAATTTATGAACCTTACTTGGGCTGTAATAAAGTGCTGAGAAAATATCTAAACACTTCTTTCGAAAAATATTTAATACAATGAGAAAAACCAGCCGACTCTAAAAGTTAAAATATTGATTAGCGACAAACTTAATCATTCTGTTAAACTTCCACACAGTTAAAACGTGTACAGTAAATCATCTATTTAGGGCTTGGTAAAGTAGGCCTTAAAAACGTCAGTGGAGGAAAGTTTCATTTTTGCGTGTAGTTATAAAACTATGTCCGACCAAACACGTTAGCTCTGAGTGCATAAGTTTTTTTTTATGAGAGATTTGTATACGATATATTTATTTATTCCTAGTATATTTTACATTTATATTTTTTATGTCCATAGCAGTACGGATTTGAGCGACAAAAGTATTGTGCTCGGCAGACAGCAGTTGTCCCCCAAGTGATAAATCAACGTCAACAACGCCCAACCTGTGGAGCAACTTAACTCGTTTGTCATTTGTCCTTTACAAATTATTTTACGTTTGAAAACATTTAATTTCATTTTCATCAGTTGTAATATACATAATATTATCCATTCGACCCTCATATCATATTAATCTTAACATACATAATGGTTGTGGGTGTATTATATGGTAATCTGAAGTAAGTATAAAGTTCAATAGCCACAATTTCATTTATTATTTTCCTAGCGTTTTAGTAGGACAAGAAAAAACCTTTAGCCGTTTGACATTCCATCTAATGATTTTGAGATTCCTTACTTTAATTTACTACGAAAAAGAAATGATATTTCTAATAGACAAATAAATCAACGGCGGTTCTTACGGTGTAGGTAACGGTAGAAATAAATTAATTGTTTGAGTATCTCAAAACGTGTATCTTGAGTTTCAAACCGTGTCAGGTATTCATAGGATATTTTATTGGAAGTTGGTAAACACTAATTTGGACAACGTTATTTTTTAATTATTTTTTCACTTTATAACAGATGAGTTTTATTGAAAAACATATTTCAAGTTTTATTTAACATATATATGTTCCTACATGGTCCCTGAATTATGTGATTATGTTAACTTAAATGAGCACATTTAAATAAATGTCTCCTAAAAATAACTAGTCATCCTATGGTGATGATGTAAAAAATGATTTACCAACGTTTGATTGATATATAAATATTTTATCATATTAAATATGTGTTCTATCATCCTTAAATAATGGATTCTCGATAATTGAAACGCTATTATAAATGGGAAGAATAGAATTTAAATGCTTGATATTCATACTTATAATTTCGATATATTATTATTACCATTACTTTATTTATATCACAGCATAATTCATTATATTAGAAGAACCGGGAATAGGATAGTATACCGGTATATCCGCTATATACATAGAATGAATAACTGTGGACGTGAAGCTCACGACCGTGAAGCGGAAAATTGTGTTTCAGTGACGTCATGACCAAAGAACCATGGGCATACTTACTCGCTGTGTTCTATGTTAACGGTATTACATTCTTTATGCATTAAAATAATATATTTTTAGCGAACAAGGAATAGAGAATATCAATTTGAAAGCAGTTCAATAAAATGTTAATTTATACTTGTCTTACTTTTAGATTACAAAATATCAATATAAATACAGTATTTATTTTGTTTTACCAAGAGGAAGATAAAAGAATGTTAATTCAGGATCGCACTGGATTTGCAGTTGATTAATCTTTTAAAACTCTCTAGTTACTTAAATATAAAAAGTACACTTTTTCACAGCTCTTATTACTTTTTATGTATATTTAGAATACATTCTGTTGTAAAAAATATTCGTATTAATCAAGATATTTAATATATTTGTATTTTTATGACTGAAAAACCACTCTGAAATTAATTTGTTGGCATATTCTGTAATCATTTAAATATTTGAAACATTTTTGAACTACAAAATAAAAGTTTTTATTCAACGCCAAGAATATTCATAACTAGTACAAGTACTAATAAAAATAGTTATAAAATAGTAGCTACTCACAAAAAATAATAGGTCGTATACCTGACATTGTGTTCTAACGTAATATTAGTTGCAGTGTAGTAGCTTTTCTATACTGATTTTAGTCATTTACTATTCTTCTTTCCTCGTAACCAATCTGCTCTAGGGTTGAAATATCAAATAGTTAAGACGGTAAACTGCCTTTGGAGGAACCAATGAACATTTCATTACTTTTTAATGCTCTTGTTGGACCCGGGCCGATTATAACCATTCCCTGACGCTCAACGAACATTTAGTTAACAAAAGAGCCGGAAGATCGATGATTAGACGTGTCTGAATTCTAGTTTATTAATTTGTAAACACGATGTGAAACAATGCTTTAGTTTTCCAGGAGTTGTGTTTGTTATTCCAATTTGTCACTCACTAGCTTAATACATCATTTATAAATTTGACACTCTATTAAGGGCTTAAAGTCCTAAATTGAAGTTTATTTTAGATAAAAATAATCCTGAAAAAATGAATCACCCTCCTCAGTGATTATCTTGTTCTTTTGTAAGTAACAAGGCTAAAATCTCACCCATCCACATTCATCTTACATTCATATCGCCTGAGAATACGCACCAGGGTGAGAGCAAATAACACTAAAGTATGAGTTGATTACAGATGAACCTTAATCATACCTTTATCATAAATATTAAACTTTTTCTAGAAATAATAGTTTTTTCGTAATTTTATACTGAAATTGACTGATACGAAAACATTTTAGTTGTAAGGAATTTATTGCTGTATATATTGATTAGACTGTAGTTTCCTCCCTTTTAAGTAAATATCAATCAAACTTGATGTAATATTGCATACTACTTATTTTCGCCTTTAAACATTACTATACATTATAACTATGTAATGTTCGCCTCCCTGTTTAATATTGAAAGGTTGTCGAGAACTCTGCCAGCCAGGCTCGAGGGGCGAATGTTGCCGCTACGGTGGCTTTGCAACTTTGTTCAACAACTTTGCAACATTCAAGAACATTTTCTCCCTTATTACCTCCCACTACATTTACGTCCCTTACGCAGTTATGTTTAGGATTTATTTCACATGAAATTAGGTTTTATTTGGATAACAGAAATGTTATCAAGAAGTAGTTTGAACTCTTTTGAAATCTCTGAAAGTGAAAAATTTGTAGCTAGGGCTTTTGCAACTTTTTTTCTACAAATTTTAATTCTATTATTCTGATTCGATCGTAGCCTGTTGTCTTTTCAGCTTTTATTTTTGTCAAAATCTTTCCAAATTCTGTTGGTGTGTATAAATTGCTTTACGTTTGTATAGATTGACCGCAACATTTCCACGTATGTTTTCAAAGCGCTCACTAGTATCATTACATCTCTTTCTTCAAGGCATTTGCATTTATGTATAAAACTATTTGCTCCTAAAAATAATTTGAAAATCCTTCCACGATTTCTTCTTTATTTGTAATATATCCCATTGCATTTTATACTCCCTCGACCTTTTTTCTTCTTTTCTTCTAAGAACTAAATTAATATTTTCCCTAACTTTCTTAATGTCGGCACCCAAGCATTGAAATAGTCTCAAGTAATAACAGTTTATTTGCACCTCATAGCAAGTATATCTACGTAATGTGTGAAAAAACTCCAGAAATGATTCAACTATCACACTATTGCTAGCTTCAATTTTACTTAAACTACTTTTCACTTCCCTCTATATTAAATGAGCTTTTGTTAGTTAGCATCATCAACTGTTCGCCAAATTATAACAAAACTACTTTTTCAATTCAGTTATGGTCCCAAAAAGCCACCCTCAGGTTGTGAGTATTGAAACCACTCTTATTTAAGTTATGACAGAGTTTTAAATTGTTTTTCTTTTGGTGCAAGAGTTGGGTTATCTTTCAGGTTATGCAATGGACTATAAATATGGAGAATCAACAAGAATATTATAATTATGAATATGGACTTTTGCTACACAATTTTAAAATTGTAAAAGATGGCAATAAAGATTATTAATAAAAGTTAATTCACTAACGCTATCATATCATGTTCATGTTATTACGGAATAATCAAATGATCATTAAATAATGTACAGGTATGTTTAAAAATAGTTGAAGTGCATGGTGTATGGAAATGTCATAACACCATTCTCCACATTCTCCTTCGAGGAAAGGAGAATAGATGGCATTATTTTACTGTTATATTTAGTATGGAAATAATGTTTCATGCCTAACATATTTCCTTTGGTGCCATCAATTCTGGTCCTTCCACGAATCTAGCCAAAGTACAAAAAAGTGTGACAATGGTAGAATGTGTGCATATTGCGTTGTATTGTTTACAAATGATATTCAACTTATTTCCAGAGTGGCTAACACATCTGTGGGTTCTGTCAGACGAGACAGGCACTCAGTTCTACCAGTTCGAGGTGAAAAACGAAGAAACGGGTGTTTTTTTCTTCTTAAGTCGTCTCTACTGACTTTCTGTGTTTTATGGTTTATCTTTAGTTTATAAAATTACGACTATCTCTTACAAACGAATTTAAAATTATTTCTTGTCACTTGTAACAAAATGCTGGTTACAGATGTTAAAATATAGATACAGGTTGGTAAAATATATTTTATCTGAGAATGGCTGATTTATTTCATTCTACATTTAAAACAAACTTGATGCTTTGATGTGTTTTGGGATGCAGCCTCTTCTATGGGGATGAGTATTTATTGCGAAGACCAGGATTATTCTAAACAGATAAAAGTTAAAATAAATATATAATAAAAACAATAATAGTGTTAGAAGAAATCTAAGTTAACCTTTAAATATTATCATACGGTTAATATGTTAAGAAATTAATATAGTATAAGATAATGAGGGTGTTTCCTAAAGCTCCCGGCAGAAAACGTACGTTATTAAAAAAATTGCGAGCCCAGGAATCTTATCTAACACTCAGGCTATAATGCATGTCTATTAAAAGCATGTATAAACTTTTACATATTTAAAGAAGTTTAAGTATTAAAATATAATATTGGTAAAAAATTGAATTTTAATAACAAAAATAAACTAAAATAAATAAAATAACAAGCCTAAAAAATCAAAAGCATTAATTAGACGAGAGTTTCAACTGTAATAAGTACAATAAAAATTCAAAATATTTTTATTAAGAATATTAGAATGTATGTAGATAAAACATGAAATATTTTCGAAATTAAAACTTTCAAGTCTTGCAATTGGTGTTTATTTTCATTAAGATATTTTTGACATGAATTGGTTTAGTTACCAATTCTATGCAAAAAATGGATAATACCACTATAATTCGAATAGAGCTGCTAAAAAAGGATTTTCAAAAGTTTTCAGGGTTGCGCCTTACCCTCTATGGTTCTTCAGTTTCAATGCTAAATGAAAGCAAATCCTATGAAGCTGTCACAGCAACCTAATTAAGTATGAGAAATTAATTGAAACATTAATCCTGAATCCAAGGAAGTTTTGATTTTGTTTTTACACAGGTGAAACCAGGTTGATCAGCTAGTTATTTAATAAAATAATAGTTGTAAAAATATACTCGATATTGAAAATTTCAATACGCATTTCTAGACCAAGTGCTTCATAAACCTAACATATATATCTTAGTGCCAGAACAAACTTTCCAATAAACTTAAAAATTGGGATAAAACTATGGAGTGTCCAGTTGTGAGGCTCCGACCAAATGAGAAAGCTTACCCATTTTGAACGATATACCCTTTAAGAAACAAACAAAGCAGGCCTTTAAAAATGTCCTCTAATCTAGCTACTTGGAGGTCACATTTTTGGATAGTTACGAGCTATGGCTTGTGGACGCATTGTTCCCTAGTGGGGATTAACGTCCGCACTACTGAGTACTGCGTACATAAGACCGTCCTCATAATCAGACCAGTTCGTAGATTGTAAACCAGGCGAAATAGTGGTTTGGATCCAATGTTAAAATGCAGGTCCCTTATTAGCCATTGGCTGTTGGGCTATTCATTAACAGTCCAGTCTAAGGAACATGTCGGCCTTAGTCCGCAACAAGACTACAAGACCGCACCACAATTATCCTATGGTGCCAGTCATCCTTCGCTCATATTTGTCTTAAAACACCCATTAATGGTAGTCGGCGTCTTAATGGTAATGTAAAATGGTAAAGGAATGTAATGTAATGTAAAAATGTAATGTAATATAATAATATAATGCTACATCAATGTAATATAATATAATGTAATGTAACCCGCTTCCCTCTGTGAGAGGTTGATCCGTAATTCAGCTGTCCCTTGACCCTTGTATACAAGGTCCAACGTTGTATACAAGGCGATTGTAACACCATTAGGCCAGTGCACTCCCGGTTGCCTTAGCAACGGATTTATGTTGCAACTGCCTGTTAGTTGCATGAATCCTATGTCTTTATTTATAAGCAAATTCTTGTTTTCATGAGATTAAAAACGACTTATAAATCAAAGGGTTGGAAACAGCTATTTATTTCAAGTAACGGTGCTAAGAAAATGACAACTTGTATAACAGTTTGATTTATTTGTAAGTAGACAAAAATATATTTAATGAGAAATGCAATAAGTTTGAAAACTTGGGTACATAGGTAAAATAATATCAGTGGATTATACAATTTTTAAAATAATTGACTGTGTAATGTTACTGTATAAAATTTTACAAGGTGCAAGGGATGTAAACTGTCCATAACCAATCAGGTGTGGTTTCCCACAGGACCGCATTACCATGTGACCGCAAGCCCTCAATAATTCACTTCCACACGCATAAACCGCACATCACTCCTGCAACGGCTTTCTCGATCATACCGAAATAAATATTACTTAAGCGATTTAAAGAAAAATTTTTGGCTAATTTTTAGGTTTACTAATTTTAAATAATATTGTCGTAGTTTAAAATGGTATACAATTGAATAGTTTCTATTTCCTTGCAATTAAAGTGACTGTTTTGCATGGTGTTGACTAAAAAAATTGCATTAAACTTTTACAAAAACTCCTATACTCTAAAACAAGCAATGTTTGTGCTGGCAAAGGATTTTGGATTTATTTTTTTAAATTGGGAATTTTGTCCACACTAAAACCAATTGGAGCTGGTCTCAAGTCTGGGAAAATCCGGTCTGCGTCCTACAGCCCTTCAAAGTGCCCATCGTCATGCGCATTTTTTGTCGCTTCATTTAACCAAAACAGCTGATTCAGGCTGTTTATATTTTGTTGGAGGTTAGAAAAATGATTTGATTCCTAAATAATAAATTTTAAATACATATAAAGGTTATTTGGAATGAATATTTTCATACTGCATACATTTTGGTTTAATTTTGTACAGATTAGTGTTAGATGTTTTCAAGGATAATTTTCAAGAATAAAAATGATTGCTGTCTACACGGGAAACACGAATATAAGCCGTCGTGACTCCCTAACGAATTTACGCTGCATTTAACCAGCAAATGTAGGCTTCCAAAATACTTTGCGGCTGACATACGAAAACTCGAGGCCATTCTCGCGTTTGCAAAGCTCTATTTTAAAGACGACCGAACGAGCAACACCAGATGCATCAACTGTTTCACCACCAGGCCCAGATCTATCATCGAATTGAAATCGCCGCCCGGCCGACGCAGTATACACAAGGAGAGTGCGAAAGATCGTGCAACAGGCAGATGATTTTTCTCGACCCTACCGATGCCATCTATGGACGAATTTCAGCTAACCCCGACGTGAATCTAGAATTGAGACAGTTACTCGAGAGAATCCTGCGGGACAGAAACCCATCAGCCCAAGCGTTCGTGATGGTGCGCGAAGTCATAGAAGAATAAAACGCCCGAGCTGTCGGGCGGCGTTAAAGAAGTTCAGCCACCGAAAGTAAATTTGGTTCTCGCACCACCGACTTCGACCCAAACCTTTACAACGTTGCAGCGTAGAATGAAGTATCAGCCGTCAACATGTCAACGCTGACCAGACCTACCCGGATTTCGATCGTGTCGTGAAAGAACGAGGAAAACCAGACAAACACATCAAGCCACTTTCGTATCTTCTCTTTTACCCACAAGGAGACTAAGGCTTTTCCATCAACGAAGTGGCAACTGCTTTCAACCGTCGCTCTAAGATATCGAAACTGAAATAGTTCATGAAGAGCCACTTAACGTTCCGACCGGCATTCTCAGGACCGCTGCACTCCAGACGAAGCGACAGAAAATGTATGACGACCAACTTCAACGACACCTCACTTCGGTGGCCGCTTATTACAACAGTAAGTCGTCGAAACGTTTATCAGTGTTAACTGGGACCAAATCAACCTCATATTGCTGAAACAGAAAAAGCTGAAGGCACAGCTCTATAAAGGCGTTGATACCATGCTCAAACAGAGTTATAGTTATAAGTGCTCATGTTATAGTTACGGACAATTTTAATTTTACAGCTGAATCAGCCGGTTGTTTTTATTAAATCTGAGCAAAGCTCGGTCTCCGGTACCAAAACATTAAAAAGAGGCCGATAACCTTTAATTTGTAACTGAAAAATTGTATCGATTAAAATTGAAATTAGTTAAGAAATTAGTCAATAAAGATTGAATTCATGGATGAAATGCACACACAAGACCCCACAAATATTGACCCTCCCCCCCAAACACACAGACATATGAGCTTAGACATACTTCTAATTGATACAATTCTCATTAAATGCGAAGCCATTAAATAAGGTTTTGATTTGCCATATATATCAGTAAAGAATAATAATATTTTGCAGACATTCTCTTCAAAAGGTACTTCACACACTATATATTAAAAGTAAACAATGTTTTTCACTTCTGGAGTGTACACTTTGAAACACGCTTTGTTGGTCGCTGCGGAAATGAAAAGGCGTAACTTGTACAAAGTTTGATAATTACGCCACAAGTTGATCTGCTGTGGTGATTGAAGTTCGCGGAGGTTAGGATTCATTGATACGTTAGTAACCTTAAGTTATTTCAGAATACTAAGAGACTAAACGTTTTTCCCGACTTAATTTGTATAGTTTTGTTGTGTCCAACCTATTGATAAAATACTGGTACGTATGACACTACAATACCCATGGCATATCTATACGACCATAATGCTCTTGACTTTGTAAAACAAGAATTTACTGGTCACTCAAACACAATAGTACTATGCATTTTAAGTTCTTAATACAACGGGAACATCAAAATTTATTAAATATAAGATCGAATCAGTTCCTCTAAGGGCATTATTTTTATTACCATTTAGTCTTGTATACATACGGTCCTATTAGTATACTACGGGTTAAAAAAACCCTTGTATACTAATAATATTGATGTAATCTTTAATCTTAAAAACATCTCTCACCAAATTTATTCTGATATAATCTTGAAGAATAAAGGGACAAAAAGTCATTAATAAACGTTCAAATCGATTAATTTTATTTTTTTTCCAATTCCAAAGCAAGTGGAAATTTCAAAAATATCAAAACAAAAACGATCAATAACTGTACTTAACAATAAATAAAAAAATTATAATATGTGAATTATCAAGTAATTAAACTAATAATATTAACGTATAATAATTTGAAGTAGGGTTGTGCAGCTGCAATAGCGCAAGTGTCACACAAGGAACTGAACTCCTACTCATATGTATAATTAATGATGTGGGCGAATACTAGTTTAGGCTGCGGCTAGTCCAGCTATATAATGCTATACATTTCAATATGCATTTTACCTTGAAATATAAGGAATATTCATATGTGGTAACGCAAATACTGTACAATTTTATTACTAATTATGATTGATATTTTATAGAAATTTTTGAAGATGTAAAGGTGTACTTTACATCTTATTTTAATTTATAGAAGATGTAAAGTAATTCAAAATTATGTTTTTCTTTAATTAATTTTACAAGCATTGCTAAAATGATTACAGGTAGTTACGTTTGTGTAATTATTATAAGGCAGTAAACTCTAGATTAATTACGATTTATAATGGTATTGCTCCATCATCCATGACTAAATTACTCCCACTCATATTGCATCCTGACAAAATCAAAGGGGCGCTTGTTCCATCGAAAAATGCATTGCAGTGATACCTCCAGTATTACACCCTAATTTTCTTGGTTAAGATCATACTAAGATTTTCGTTCACTATTATTATTCTTTAATAAAAAAAAGTAGTAAACGAATCATAAAATAGTTTACTGACAACAAATTTTAGTTTGTAACTACAAATAAAATTACCAACAATTTGAAATTAACTTTACAAATTAACTTCAAATTACAAAACAAATATTCAGATATTTTTCGGTCCCTTGATGAATTAAATGAAAACATACCGCAAACTACGTTTGCTGCTTACGTTTTGAACCACATTCATTTCCTTCAAAGTCAAGGAAGCAATATCACAACATTTAAAAAGTCGTTTTTGTATCTAATATCTTAACCCCCATTCATCAAGAAACTGAATTTGTAAAAAAAGTATACTCTCTTTAAAATTAGTTTGAAGAATTAAGTCTAGCTGGTGGAATTATTTTAATGTTCACAAAATTTTTCCTATAATATATATATTTAGTTTAAGTTTGTTTAAAAATATTTAATCACTGCTAAAACGAGTTCTTAATTATTCCTATCTAGTGTCTTTTGATAGTTAATGGTATTACAAACTGTTCAAATTTTAAATTGAAAACATAATTTTTCTTACAAATTGTATTATTAAAGTTTTACAAAACATGTTTTCCCACTCCTAAAAAGGGTTCTTTGTTATTCCTATCCAGTATATTTTGTAAGTTACCTAATTATATTATTACAAGTAATTCACGAATTAGTTTATTTCTGTAGGGTTTTGATTTAATAAATACTTATATTTAATATTGGTTACTTTGCATGTTAGTCAATAGTCAATAGTCCAAATACCATGTTACGTTGTGGACTAAAATTGGAACATATGCAGATACACGATTTTTATGTGGGCCCATACGTTGGTTCATAAAATAAAACAGTATCCACATGCATGATAAACAACTAGGTATAGAGTTTGCACGATTTGCACCACGTAACATCTCCACACAGCTTAGTACAGCGGTGCTTAACGTGTAATTGGATTAGTCTGGATCCAGTGGGAATCATAATCTAAATTAGTGTTGCAACAGCTCATCAACAATCGGCCAGGTTCTCCCACAGCGTCGTAGCTTCAACAACACAAGTCTTGAGTGTGGTTTACTTATTCAATATCTTGAACATTAGGGGATCGGTAGCAGTCTAAGGGTAAATAATCAGGTAAAATAAATGAATGTTAATCGATAAATTTGTTCTGACGTTTCTTTTAGCGAATTTCCTTAAAGGAATAAGCTATTACGGCAGTACTCATGGTAAGACCTAAGTCCGAGACCATGTTAATTTTTCATTTTGGGGTCCCCAGAAGTAAAAAACACCATTCGTTCGAATATATATATATATATATCATTTAAAAAACATTCATTTGTCAGGGCTACTATATTGTTAATATTATTATTATAATTGTTAATATTATGTTCATTTCAATCATATATATATATATATATATATATATATGTCTGTTAACACGATAGCGGCCGTAAATATGGTCCGATCTTAATGAAATTTGGTACAGACGTGTAAAGTGGTAATCACTCGGACGAGTTCGTGAACCAGCCCGATCGGACCACCGGAAGGGGGGGGTAAAGGGGGATAAACCCCCCCAAAAATGGGTTTTTTTGAGTTTTTCACATAGAAAAATAAATTTTATCAAATTTTTGTTGGCACCATTGAATTCAGCTCAAAAAAACAAACAATTTGGTATTCTGAATCACTGCTATATGTCCATTGGTTACCGAGATATTGAAAGTGGTAAACACAGTACGTTGTCTCAATGTTAACCTTATGTTAACGCTTATTTCTCAATATATCTTGATAAAACTTGGTAAGTGGCTTCTTCTAGTTCAGATCTACTAAATATTGAATTAAAACCAACCAGTTTAAACATACCTGTAGCAGCAAACCTGTATACTCATTCCCCATGTTATTCTTATGGAGCTTACAAAAACATGTCAAGTCTCGCTATGTTGGATTAAAATATGTTGTTTTGCATTTGAAATTCGCTGAGTATGCAGGTCTGCTGCAACGGGGGTATTTTTAATTTTATAAGGCGTGAGATCTTGTGAGCTTGTAAGCGTGTTCAATAGACAAATAAATCGGTCGGTATCCAATTAGGTGTTTCTAAAAATTCATTAAAGATTAATGAGTATTTTAAAAAGGACGTTGACGCCAAAGTAAAAAAATGGATAACTGGTTATATACGTTGATTTATCATTTTCCCCCTGCATTTATTTGATAAGTTTTAACATATATAAGAACAGACACTAAACATACAAGAAGGTATACTTGTAATTTGACAAATCTCGATCCAATGGGCGTGCCGCTAAACTGCCATACGCAAACTCAAGTTGGTCGTTATGCCTATGTGGTCTTTTGACACTGAAACGTCTAAACCTTGACCTGCTCACCCAGAGTATCCAAGGGAGTGGGATCTGCTTGAAAGAAAAAGAGGGATTTTGCCAATTTTGTACGTCATATATATCAACTACAAACAATCATACTATTGAATAGCGTCTTTATTATTGGGATATGGTAATTTTCTGAAGGAGGGGAAACCCAAAGTACAAAATAAAACACATACTACTCTACGAAACACATAAATACGAAACACGCAACATAACTGTCGTATTATAATTTCATACTCCTTTTAAAGAGGCGAAGGCTTCTTAGGGCGGGATACTGCATTATAATTTTATACCTCTTTTCTTTGTTTATAACTAATGTTTAATTCAGGATATTGGCAACAGTTTGTTTAGAATAGAGTTGTTGGCAGACATGACGGTTGGATTAAATAGATAATTTTTAAGTGAGTTGGTATTTCTGAATAAATAATAATAATAATAATAATGATAATTTTTTTTTTTTGGGTAGGAGGTGGAATGCGTTTACGCACACTGAGGGGCTCGTTGTCCCCTCAGTAGTGTCGGACTCCCACGAGCTCGATGTCCCGTGAACTACCGACTAAACCACCTCCCTCGGCACCGAGGACACTAGCCTGGAACTGTTTCACACATTACTTCGGGCTAGGCCTTTGATATTACGCCGCTAGGGCAACCTCCGTGGGGAAATGCTGAGGATTAAGGCCGATCGAGGTCGACCTTTTTCGCCCAAAGAATGGCCTGGACGTAGTGCTGGACACAGTTCCAGTTGCCCTCTCCCTGGAGCATAGCTCCGACGATGTTGTTTGGGCTGACGACCACGCCGATCTCAGATGAAAGCGAGGCTCGGCGGACGTGCCAACGGTCGCACTGAAAAAAGGTGTGCTCGGACGTGTCTGGGATGCCGGGGCAATACAGACAGTCCGGGCTGGCGACTTTGCCCATCCGGTGCAGATAGGCTCGGAAGTACACGTGTCCAGAAAGAAACTGGGTCACGTAGTAATCGACCTCGCCGTGCTGCCGCTCCACCCATGGTCGGACGGATGGTATGAGCTGGAAGGTCCAACGTCCCCTCGGCTCGGCTTCCCAGTCGCGCTGCCAGGAGTCGAAGCTGCGATCGCGCTCTTCCCTGGCAGCTGTTTCCCGGCCCACTTCAGGCCTCCTCCGTTAAATCGCCTGCCTCTCCCTCGCGAGGAAGAGGACGGGGATGACTCCGGCGATCACCATCACAGCAGGCTCGGAGACTGTGCGGTAGGCCGAAGCGACCCGCAGAGCTCCTCGACGCTGGACTCGGGCAAGCCGGTCTCGGAAGACTCGCTTCTCGAGTGCATGAGCCCATGCCTCCGCCCCGTACAGCAAGACTGACTGGACGGCAGTCATGAGCAGACGGCGCTTGCAGGAACGAGGACCGCCGACATTGGGCATAAGCCTACCAAGGGCAGCGACACCCTTAGCGGCTTTGTCGGCGGCGCGCTGGATCTGCTCGCCGAAAGACAGTCTGCTGTCGACCATGACTCCCAGGTACTTTGCAGCAGGCTTAGTCTCGAGTGTGACGTCACCTATCTGCACCGGGAACACGGTGTTTATCCTCTTTTTGGTGAGGACGACGATCTCCGTCTTACTGGTAGCCAGGGACAAGCCGTGATCTCGCATCCACCCGTTGACCTTGGCCATTACTACGCTGAGCCTCAGTTTTGCCTGCTCGACGTTCCTCGCAGCGATCAAGACAGCGACGTCGTCAGCATAGCCAACGAGGCGGGTCTCATCGGGCATGTCTAGCCTCAGCAAGCTATCGTAGGACACGTTCCAGAGATCTGGTCCGAGAATGGACCCCTGCGCAGCCCCGGAAGTGATGGGAATGCGCCGCTGACCTTCGGTCGTGTCGTACAACAGAACGCGGTCTGACAAATACGCTTCTATCATACGCAGGAGGTAGGAGGGAACTTGGAACGTATGCTCAAGCGCCCACAGCATATCGCTCCACCTGGCGGAGTTAAAAGCGTTCTTCACGGCGAGCGTGACAAGAAGGACCACGCGGCGCGACCAGTGGTTGTGGTCCTCCGCTTTCCGCACTGCCTCAACTACCTCCTGAAAAGCGTCGATGGTAGAGCGACCGGATCTGAAGCCGTACTGCTGCGGGGACAAGTCCCCCGCAGAGACGATGGCCTCGGTCAGCCTGACGCGCAGGAGCGTCTCAAGCACTTTCCCGGCCGTGTCGAGCATACACAGGGGTCGGAAAGAAGAAGGGGTCCCCGGTGTGCTCTTCGCCTTCAGGATAAGGACAAGGCGGGCAACCTTCCACGACGAAAAGAAAACGCCTTCCGCCAGACACGCGTTGAACATGTCGAGCAGAAGCCTTGGATTCACCTCCGCAGCGAGCTTGAGCACCTCCGCCGGAATGCCATCGGGACCGGGCGCTCTTCTGGGTCGTAGGGATCGGACGGCGGCGGTGAGGTCCTCTTCCCGGAAAGCTGGGAAGGCGCCTACCTCTCCGAATTCCCTGACTGGCCGAACTGGGTGGCTGGGAAACAGTGTGTCGACGACGGCGGCCATGGCTTGTGGTTCCATGACCGCAGGTGGTGAGCGAGCCCCTAGCTTCTGGGTTACAAGTTTGTAGCCCGTCCCCCAGGGGTCGTTGTCGATATCCTGACACAGCTGTTTCCAGCACCTGACTTTACTCCGGTTGATGGCACCGCGGAGCTCTCGGCGGGCCGCTCTGTGCTCAGCCGATCTGGCATTTGCATCAGGGCGGTTCCTGGCTCGCTGCGCAGCTCGTCGGAGACCAAGGCATCTCCTCCGGAGTTCCGCGATTTCAGGCGTCCACCAGTAAACCGGCTTCTTCCTGTGGCGGCGGGAAACTCCGGGCATCGACTGCTCACATGCGGTCGCGATGAGTCGCATCGTCGATGCTGCCAGATCTTCGGCACTTGTGAAATTCACAATGCTCTGGTCCTTAATTACTTCTTTAAAAGTGTCTTTGCTCAGACGACTGGTGTTCCAGCGTCGAGCCAGAGGAGCAGGTTCAGCGCGCAAGCGCGCGCCCTCGGGAAGGACCTTGAAAAGGATCGCCTGATGGTCGCTGGAGGAGTAGTCCTCGCAGACACGCCAGTTGGAGATCCGCTGGGCAATCCCTTCAGAGGCAAGAGATATGTCAGGGATCGTCTCTCTGCACCCCGGACGGCGAAAGGTGGAAATGCCGCCCGTGTTGAGGATACAGAGGCCCGACCTGGCAGCCGACTCGAGGACGTAACGTCCTCGAGTGTCGGTCCGCGGGGAACCCCATTCCACGGCTTTGGCGTTAAAATCGCCACCGACTATGACCCCGCCAGAGGTGTTCATGATCTTATCCTCGATGGAATCGACCATGTGGCGGTAGTCTGCGATCGGTTGGTTAGGCGTGAGGTAACAGGAGAAGACGGTGAAACCCCTGCTCCTCACCCAAACGAAGCCGTTGCCCGATCCGGAATCGAGAACAGGCACCTTCCCGAGGTCCAAGATCCAAATCGCCGCAGTGCCGGAGGGGTCCGAGAACCACTGCGCAGAGCGTCGGTTCTGGTACTGCTCACTGAGAAGCAGTAGGTCAGCACCCTGCTCCGTGGCGAATTGGAACAGCAAGTCATTTGCTGTCCTGCTCCTCTGCATATTAAGTTGCAGAACACTGATCATTTCTGTTGGTTCTGGCGAAGCTCCTGGATGGCCCGCCTGTACTGCCCGCAACGACCAGACCCAGCGGAATGCTTGACCTGGTCGCCCTTCAAGCCGGCTTCTGTACACAGGACACAGGACAACGCTGCGTTGCACGCGCTGGCCCTGTGGTCCTGGCCGCCGCACTTGAAGCAGAGCTTGCTTCTATCGGGTCCAGAGCAGCGATTAGCGACGTGACCGAACCCCAGACATTTAAAACATCTGGAGGCCACGAGCTTCTCGCGTACCCGACAGCTCACGTACCAGATCTTCAGGTGGCCCTTCTCCAGGAGCTTCGCAGCTGCTCTGGCTCCCAGCGTAAGGATCGCCACCTTCTGGCCTCGAGCATTCGCCTTCGAGACGAAAGTCTTCACCTCGACGTTTTCGCCGATAGCGGATTTGACAGCTGCAGTCACCTCTGCCTCGGTCGTCAGCTCGTCGAGGTCCCTCACCTCCAGCGTCGACTTGGGCTCGAGAACGCTGACAGTCGCGTTCGCCCCCAAGATGTTCTTCAGGTCTTCGCTGAAGGCGGACTTGCTTTCGGAGGTCGGGGACGACCAGAAGATCGCCGGCTCGGGTCTTCCTCATGGCCTTGATAACGGCGCCCTTCTCATCGGGCTTCGCTTTGCTGCGAATCTCGCCCAGCACGTCGGCGTAGGATTTCCCCTCCGACGGCTTGATGAGAAGGGCGTCTGGCCGCGCCCTACGTGACCTCTTCTTCGGCGCCTTCTTGTTGTCCTGAGGGCCGGGCTGGCTTCCAGGCTGCTGGGGTGGGACTTTCTTCTTCTTCCCCTTCCTCTTAACGACGTCGGTCCATTTCTCGGGGTCCGATGTCTCCCCTGGACCGTCACCTCTGGGTTTCTTCTCAGCCTCCGGTTGGGCGGGGCTGGAAGCAGCCCGTTTCCCACCGGCCGGCTAAGCCTTAACGCGCAGTGATGGGGTCGTCTGCGTCGAAGCAGTCACCGACTCGCACGACTGCCAAGATTTCCTCAGCTGAAGGATGTGGTTAAGGCTAGTCTCCAACTGGACTATGCCTTCCTGCACATCCCTGCTGATGTTCTTCTGCCTGCCTGTCGCGGCCTTCATGACAGCGAGGGTGGCGAAGCACTTTTGAAGGTGCTCCTCCTCCTGCTGCCTGGCAAGTGCAATCACCGCCTGGAAGGGGGACGGGTCGGTGTGCATCGACTCAACGCCGCCGGAGGATGCTTGCTCGGTGAGCACCGGTGTTCTTGTCACCGAGGCAGTTGGTGTCGCTCGGCCTTGTGGCGACCTCGCGACACGAGGCTTCCGGCCAAAGGGGTCTTCTACCTCGACGTCCCCACTTTGAGAGGGTAGGCGAGGAAATTGATCCCTCTGGTTCGTTTTTGGGGTTAGGGTACCCCGGGAAGGTTCTTGCACCTTTTGAATAGTTTTTTCTTGTGAACCGCTCATAATGTCTGGATTAGCCCCCAAGACTGGGCGTTTGTTACCCCCCAAAACAGTGCCCCAATGTGAATGTCAAAACCGACCCGTCGCCAGAGCAACTATATCCGTGTTCGACCGCCTCCAAAACACCGGCGGTCCCAGACGAGCAGTGGCCTCGGCAGAACCCCCCCGTGACCGCAGCAGGGCCCTATCCGGTCGCCAACCGGCACCACCACGGCCAAGGGGATTTTCGCCGGCTGATAGGGCAGCCAGGTCAGCTGGCTGGGCTGACCCGGGCCCCTGTACTATCCGGCAGCCTGGGAGGTGCAGAACCCAGTTTTTAAGCTGTACCCTCTGCTCGTCCTAGACCCCCAGCGCAGTGGAGGCTGAAGAACCCAGAGTCACCCCGGCAAGTAGGCCGGAATGATTTAGAAAAAACAACCGGGCTATTGAAATGAAACGGAGAATGCAGTTGTGAAAAGGAGACGCGAAAAAGGACCATTGCGTCCCCCTCCCCTTTTAGTCGGCTCTTACGACAAGCAGGGGATACTGTTGGACATTCTGTCCCGGCCCAACACGGGAAAATAATAATGATAATAATAATAATAATAATAATAATAATAATAATAATAATAATAATAATAATAATAATAATAATAATAATAATAATAATAATAATAATAATAATAATAATTCAACACAATGTTGAAATAATTTCTTATTTTTAAGTTATTTTCAGATAAAATTAAATAAAACTTCGATAACTATGATATTAACTTACGAGAGAATTTGGTTATGAGGGCAAAACGCCTTAATAACCGCCATAACCACCACTCATACGTTATGGTAGTTGTGAAACGTTTACGTTGTCATAAACTCTGTGGAGTTCGCCTGTATAAGAGTTACATCATTGGAATACGGTCTTACCCATTACAGCTTTAAGCTATATTTACTGGCATCACTTAAATGAGATAAGGATTAATTTTATTTACTTTTTATGATGTATGTTGTTAGTTACAGTTTAAATGAATATATTATTTTTATAAATAATTTAACAGTTTTAAATATTAAGAATCGATATTTATGTCAGTGTGACACTATTATGAATGATAAATTTTTACTATCGATGAGAAACTAAAAGCCTAATAACTAATAGCACAGATAACCTGATACTTATGAAGTCGGTTATGGTGATTTCCGTGCGTTTGTCGTACAATCTTTATGACTGGTTCAATCCGTCACAAGCAACACCTTCATGAAGATGACAACTAGCCGAAACCTAGGCCCAACATTCCAACGGGGAGTGCGTATGACGGGCTACACCAGTCATGAAGATTGAACCTAATACTGGATGAACCTCTGTGATTATTCTAATTTAAACATGAAATTAATGAACGAATATTAACTTTAATAATATGAAATATTTAGTATTCACAGAGGTGAAGAAGTCAGAAGTAATTACTTATCGACTTTTATGATTCCGCTACAAGTTAAGCTCCCGTATTGGAGTAATTAAAGTTTCTGCTTAACTGGCTCATCGAGAACAACGTTTATAACACCTTCAGATATTTTATTGAAAACGTGCTCCGATGAAAAAGGCTATTACACTTTTAACCTTTTAGGGCCGCTGTAGTCCTCAACATTACAATATACTTTAAAGCCATTTTATATGTGTATTATGTTAATGAAAAAGTAGTTTTCAACGTAAATTTATGGATTTGTTTACACTTTTTAACTAAACTTCTTTATTAATTAATAATTTATAGTGGTGAAATATTAAATCACTTGTCAAAGAATAATTTTATTATTACTGCAGCCTAGATATTAAAAATCAGAATCGGAATCAGGTCGTTTTATTCCGTAGACAAATTACATGCATTAAAAAAATATTTTTTTCATGCATTAATATTTAGGCATATAAGAAAATTAACAAGAAAACATTAAAAAAGAATAATTCAGGTGGTGGTGGCGAGGAACTAAAAATACAATAATAATAATAATAATAATAATAATGAAATAAATGAATAAGCTAGCAGTTAAATATAATTTTTCTTGAGGGGCAAATTAAAATAAAACGTAATCTGATTTTATACCACAAAAACATTATCAATCATTAAAAATCAACCCAAAAAGATAAGTATTAACTTAGAAAAATTAAATAATTATATGTTATTGAAAAGGTACATTGAAAAATGCAGATGTTCGTTTACCTATACCCTGATTAGATAAAACAACATATTTTTGTTACACTAAGTATACCTCGATGAGATTACGCCATCAAGATGAAAATGGTGATTTTATGACTCAATGTAGGTTATTTTGTACGGAAAATGTTTTTATGGATTA
Source organism: Flexamia atlantica (assembly GCA_035578135.1). NCBI lineage: Eukaryota > Metazoa > Arthropoda > Insecta > Hemiptera > Cicadellidae > Flexamia > Flexamia atlantica. Next base: position 3,112,656 of record JAQJVK010000001.1, read on the forward strand.
AGAGAGCATTATTAAGTGTTGCAAAATATTGCTAGAAATAAAAATATGTCCTCATTACAACAAAAGTAAATATAAAATGATTACACATTTTTTCTTATTTTTAGTACAAATACTCCTGGTATATAACAAACAAAGACATTTAATAAACTGCATTTGAATTAACCCTGCCTAAGGAAAATATAATGGGCATAATCTGCGCGCAGACCTAAGACGCCATTGTGGCTGACAATGACAAAATTTTATAATAAACTGTAAAAAGGATTCAAAAAAATATTAAAAGGGAGAAACAAAGCCAACAAATGAAATTTTTCAGCAGCGTTACCCTCAGCTCTCGAAGCATAAATCCAATACTGAGAATGAACTATTTTATTAAATTCAGTGTTGTCCGGCCCGTCGGCGTGGTGGGGGGAGGGGGCAGGAGCAAGGGTCAGGTCCTCATGTACTGGGGCCCGATAATGATCACTGCCATCTTGTTACCTATAGTTAATAACAATTGTACAATTATTCAAAGTTCAATTAATTATTAATAATTAATAACTCTACAACAGTACTGAAATTGAATACGAGTGGTTAGTTAAAATAACGGCCAATGTTACTAAATAAAACATGAGAAATTTGGAATGAAATCGTCATTTTCATAGAAGAGCAAATAGATCATCCAATATTTTCTTAACATCTTGTAATCTGTGAATATGTTTCTATTGTAAATGGTGAGTTTTTCCGTTTAAAAATATAGAGTGGGAGGAATTTCATGTTCAGCGGTCTGGTTGTTAAAATACTTATTTCTTGGAAAAGTGCAACTGTAGAAAATCATTTGTACTTCTTGAATCCAATTTCGAAGATAGTTTTTTTTTGAATATTCAACAGGTAATTGTCGTCGCCCACAGCTCCAGGCAACGTTTGCGAATGACAATGACGGCTGTTTCCGCTTATTAAGCTGATTTAATATGTTCACTGTCTAAAACTTAATTATATTTTAAGACAATGAACTTTTATATAAACGATTTTCAACTTTGAGAGATGAAAAACGCATTTAGTACCTTTTTTCATTATTTAAAATGCATGTGTGTTTTAATGTGGAACCAAACACACCTCCAAAGTATTTACAAAATTACTTTATCGATGAAATAATAAAAGCGATTGTTATTAAGATAGTGCGCGAAAGCGCTGCACAACTCACTACAGTTGTTTCTAGCAGTGTTTGGGAAGCTACTTTTAAAATGTTGCTCGCTAAAGCCACAGCTAGAGGTTGTAAAAAGTAGCTTTGCTACAACTATAACTACAGGTTTTAAAAAGTAGCTAAATACAGCTACAAAACTCCTGCTACAGCTACAGCTACTTTTTTTAGCTACTTTCTCGAAATGATTCCAACTTGCCCTGTCTTTCGCAGTGGTGTACTGACTGAACTGAACACCCATCTAGCTTTTAGACGTATTACCCTGAGTGTAGTTCAAGTAAATAAACGAATAAACAAATGAAAAAACCAATTAACTAACACGTTTTTAAAAATAATCAGTCACTGAAGGCCTGCTCAAAATAGGTTGCCTGTGTTAAATAGGCATATAAGTAATAAGCATAAGGATTTGGTGTTAATTTATATTTGTTTTTTAACATTTAAAGAAATGTAGAGCTAGAATAATAGTAGATCTATTTTAGATCGTGTCCGTTTTAGAGACCTTTAGGCTAAATCCTTTTCCCATCCAATATATAGGCTAGAGTTACTCAAGGCTTTAAAGATATAGACCTACTACTCCTTTTATTATTAAAGTACATTTCAGTTTGAATCACAATTGCTTATTATTGAATGTCTATTAAAAAAGTAAACAAACATTGTTGCTTCACGCTCTAATTTACGAATAATGTTCGAATTACGAATTCACGTCGTCGAATGTTTTGACGTCAGACGCCGCGGTCGCCGCTTCGGTGGCTTTGGCCACAATGGTGGTTAGCGTTGTTTTGATTATTTCGATCTTTTGCGGTGTAAGTTAACTATCGTCGAACAAAGGGGGGGGGGGGGTGGCTCCAGCGAATACAGACTAATGCGAGATTTACCGATACGTTCGTATGACTTGTTTCCCTTCTATGTCGTTCTAATGTTGTAAAAAGTTGGCCGAATGTTTTATGGGCAAGACAGTTTCGCCCTTGGACGACGATAGTGAACTCCCACAATCAAATGTTGGTCTTTGGTCAACGGCAGTTGATTACAGAAACAATAAAATCATTTACGATCACTAATCATTACATGAAATAACATACATAATACATTACATAAAACATGACATAATAACAAAAAATATTACAATTTACTCAGAATTTTCGTATTGTTTGAAATGTTAAAATACCGGTTTGAGAAAAATATAAATATTTGTATTGCGAAAGTAGTGGAAAAGTAGTGTCAAATTCCTCTATTCACTTCTCACTATACTAGCTTGCCACAGCTATAAGGTACACATTTTTAAAAAGTAGCCACGCTACGGCCTTCGCTACTAAAAATAATAGCACCGCTACTTGTACTCACCAACACTGGTTTCTGGTTTTGTTAATGATTTATCTCTGTCAAGCGACTCAAATGCTTTTTAAAATAAAGGAAAATTAATGTAGCTCTGACATAATCTGTGATCACATAAATAAATCGTTTGCATAAATCAAAAGTAACACGATAAAAATTCGCTCGCGATAAAAATTCAACATACAGTATCACCCCTCAATAATACAGTTTTTCTTTACCATTTATTCTTCTTGTTGTAAAATCTATTTCTTTAAACATGTAAAATGAACTTTCATAAAACAAAGAAATGTTTTTAGAAATTCGATCTGCTGCGACGGGGGTAATCTATTCCTGCCTAAAGGACCTATCTATACTAAAAATGTGACCGTTACCAGCGCCCCACCGACAAAGCCCCAAAGGGTGTTGCTGCCCTGGGTAGGCCCATGCCCAATATCCGCGGTGCTCCCTCTTGCAAGTTCCGTCTGCTTTTGTCGGCTGTCCAGTTGATCTTGATGTGAGGCGGAGAGGATTGCGCTCACGCACTGTAGAAGCGAATTTACCGAGACCGTCCTTACCCGAGTAGGATGTCAAAAAGCATTTATGGTCGTTCCTGCTTGCCCCACTGTACCTGAGCTTGCCCTAGTAACGATCATGGGACACTACAAAAGGAGCGGCACTCTTGGCTTTTTCGGTGGCGGTTGAATCTATAGTACGGAGTGGCCCTTAGGTAGAACTATATTATGTACCCCCGTCGCAGAAGACCTGTGTAGTAGAAAGTCCTCAAATTTTGTGGTTCATGAAATTATATGTGTAAGTAGAACCATAGAACATGGCTTGAAATTGTACTCACTGTCAAATATATTTTTTTCAGTTTTTAGGGTTTACCTTGGACAAAAAAATTACAATGCCGCTGAAGCAATTTTTTTTAACGCTGTCTTACGTTTTTAGGGTGTAAATTGAACAAAAAATGAATTAGCCGTCCGGGCTATTTTTGAAAGTGCCGTAGATAAATTGATGGTTTACAATAGTATACTTCCCCATACTCTACTTCTTTAAATAACAGCTGTTAAAAAAAGAAGTCCTTCAAGTATCTCTAGTCAGTGATTTATTTCATGTTATATTCCTGAAAGCTGTCTCAAAATTCTACTTCATTTCTTGCTTTTTACATCTGCTTCAATTTATGGGAAATGAGTCCAACCAAAACCAATTTCAGAATAAGATCACCTGTTCAAGTAACATGTACTTAACTGCTACAATAGTTACTTAACAACTACTTAACCGCTGTGTTTATATTATGTTAACAATATCTTTGCTTAAGGCTAATATTGAAACCCTTTTGGGCCTCTGGGATTGAACCCATTATCGGACGAAATGGATGGCTTATAAACCTTAGTTATGAGCCAGAGTTATTAGCCTTTTACAATTTTACACATATATACCAAGTTTCATGGGAAACGGTCCAACCGTTTTCGAGTCCGTAAGATATATACTTAAAAACTTGGCAAGGTCTTGATGAAATTAAAAATTAGGCTAGTTAATCACACATATATGGCATTTATGAATAAGCACAGGCAACTATTATTTCATTTTTCTATCCAATAAAAAAATGTAATTTTGCTTTCATAACTCAGCGAGCAGGTAGGCCGTCACTGAAACACAATTTTCTGATTCACGGTCATGTGTTTCATGTCGGCAGTTATTCACTCTATGAAGACAGCTTTTTTATCCATCGTCCGGGGCGTTAGTTTCAACATTACTGAAATACTATTATTTGCATTAGGCCTACATGTAATATATCAACGTTAAGTAAAGGTGTATATAGGGCTATTTTAGTCTTTTTAGCTTTTATAAGTTTGTGATTGTATATGCTAATTTTTTATTTTACATGGAAAATTAAAACAAAAATAGGTAGGTTGGTAGATTATATAGTGGTTCAACAGGATTAGATAGTGGTTGACTCGCAAAAGTAATGTGATGGTATGCGTATCCTACTGGTAAACTGCGTGATCGATTAGTTGAAATATAACTTGTAATATAAAATATTGTGGACAAATTTTTCTAACATTCAAGAGCCATCCAATCATTCCCGCGGTAATTGCACGAGGATTTTCTTAACGGCAAATCTCACTTGAAAAGAAAACTACGGACGGAGTAAGTTGTTGCAAAGCTCAGACTGTCTCGACGTTGACACATTACCTGCCAGACAGCCGGTGTCTGTTCAGGTTACTAGTTTGGAAAGCTGTAGTTGAAAGAACCATTTATAGCAGTATATTATGACGAAAATCGCTTTTAATGTTATTTTACCATCACAGTTGTGGATTTTACCATCACAGTTTGGATTTTAGTTAACTATAGAAACACAGATTAAAATATAAAAGGTTAAAATTTATTAGAATAGTGAGTATTGGAAAACAATTATTAATACGGTATTTGAATGACGTTTACAAATATCTCAGGGCTCATGTCGATAAAGTAGGTAGTAAAATATTTTAAATTGATAAATATAATAAGATTGGATTAGCTAAATTAATAAGATGATAAAATAAAATAATTATAAACTGAACTGGGACAGAAATCAAATTTAAGAATACCAAAGACATCAGTAAACTCATTAGAAGATTTGTTTTAAATTTCGACTGGAAAACAAGGTAATTAATATATTTGACTTTATATTGTCATTAGATAATTTTTTAACCAGTTTCGCGCAAAATGAGCAAGTTTTTCTCCTTTTTTTGCCGTCCATGTAAAAGCTAAATCAAGGAAAAATAATAGTACAATACATATAAATAATATCCGAATTTAAATTCTCGATGGTACACACACCACATTACATCCTCCAGACAGGAGCACTGTCTCACTGAACTGTCATGTGTGTCAGCCGCAGCGGTATAAAACTATCAGTATCGGTATAAAACTGCAGCTGTCACTGACAGTCTGGGTGTCTGATATGGGGGCGCCGGTGGGAAATGGTGTAGGGTAATATTTACTAACCATCTATATAGTCGGTGAGGCAGGAGTAATTTATTGAAATAATGAGTTAAAAAGAGAAAAGAAATACAAATTCTAAATTAATCATAGTTAGAATTAAGAATTTCACATCTAATGTTGCTTCTTATTTAAAGAGTTTAAATTTAAACTCTACATCTTAGATTCTACATCTTAGAACTCTCAAGGCACCTCCAAAAAACAATAACAATTAACAATATTTTCATGAGGCTCAACATTTTCACTAAACGCCAACATGAGAAAGAGTTGTTAGATGTATCTTCCGAATTCGTTTTAATACCTTTGAGTCTTGGATTGTTTCTTAATTAATTAGTGCAGTTATGTTCAATAAAAATCAATTTTCACGAACGTAGGGCAAAGGTAGAGCTTTCCCGTGTTCTCGACGGTAATAAGGGCTGCAGGGGACATTTTGTTGAATGGAATCAGACTTTGTGTGTAACCAGGTACAGCCGACTGCCTTCGAAATACAAAACTGAAACACAAGGTCTTTAGCCCAACTGTAGAAAACATTAGATTTATTCCTTCCACTTAATTTTATTGGATGGCTTTTTGTTTATTAGATATCTTATACCACTCCTGATCTATTTTTACTTTTAGAAAATAAATATATTCAATTTAAGTTTGTATTACGGCAAATAGCTAATTTATACTACAACTTTTTACCTAGATGGCAGCTCAGAGGTAAAGCGCTTGCATTGTGTGTCAAACGTCGCTGGTTCGATCCCGACTGCTGTCCCACCGTAAGCGGTCACCTCTGGCTGGCCTCTGTGACTATTTCGCTAACGGTACCTCGCTTTCTTTAGATTGCCGCACAGGCTTGTTGGCTCATGAGGTTTTTTATAATATAGAATATATAGAATATAGGTGCAAGCATAGATTAATCTATCATTGTAGCCTTTATCGTTGAGTTGTAATTTAAACGTACTACGAACAAACCCATCCACAGAGAAATCTAACAGGATCCGAGAATTAATAGCTTATTCAAGCTATTAATAAGTTATATTAATACGAACGTCTTGCCGGGAACTTTTCAAATCCTTGAATATTTTGACTTTGGTATCGCAATACATTTTCAAGGTCATAATATTCTATAAATTTAAATATTGTTCATTCCAATTAGGCGCAGATATCCATGACCACTTTACAAGAAATAGGTTTATACATAGGCAAAATTCTCACAGATTAGATTTGGCTGCATCTCTTCCACAAAACATTGGTCCAAAATTTTATAACAAACTTCCCTCTATTATACAAAATAAAATAACACCTCCATCTTTTAAAAAGGCATTAAAAAAATTCCTAGTGGAAAGGGCATTTTACTCTGTTGATGAGTTTTTGACTAGCTAGTTTTCATTTTTATGCAGATGTAATTTTTAGTTTTACAACAAATGTATTGTGGTTATTGCTAAAACTAACTGACTTTTGTAATACAATTTTATAAATTGTCAACTACAAATAAAGAATTTGAATTTGAATTTGAATTTGAATATTTAAAAGTAACTAATTCGAATTGATCTGTAATAAATTTCAGTTTTATATTTTAATTATACATTGAGCTGTGATATTTTATTCTTTAAATATACAAACTAAGATGCTGATGCAATATTCTTATTTGACTTGGACAAAATCCATAAACTATGAACTGTTCAAAGTATTTTTAGGGAAAGTGAACTGTAGTGAAAAAAGTGCAAAGTTTTATGTTACACAACTTAAAACAACAGTCAACGCTATACGCACTGTATGCTCCAGTACTTTCTATAATTCAACAGTTTCGTCCCAAAACCCCATCGGGTTGAACATAAACCCTTGTGATTGTGAAACACAATGTGTTGGATAGGCGTTACTGAAACACAATAACTCAAACCCAGCAGTGTTGTGTTCCACAGCCATGCGTCAGAAAGTCACCGTGTATCAGAGAGGCAATCTACCAGCTGGGGCACAGGAGCAAAATAAACATGGGACTATTTCTATAACTAGATGCTAAGCCGTATAATTTAGGCTACTGTATATTTAGGTTCCTTTACTCTAAAGGAACTAATGTAGTGAATATTACAAGACCCTTGAAGCTTCTGAACCATTTATTTAGGGTATTTTGAACTCTTAATATTTGAAACTCTACTTGTAGACTGTTTTGTGCAAATACTGTGTTACACACATTGCCTTCACTGATCAGTTGAAAGCTAAATGCAAATACAGATTACATGGATCAAAACAGTGAAGCGACGTTTTACTAATACTTGATTGTTTATCCTCACAATCGGGTACTTGGGGCTCCAACCCGCTGAAAGCGTTGACAACGTGTTAGAACAAAGCTGCCTAGCCATATTTACAATTTACCTTTCATATTGTGGTTAAAAAGCGTTGAGTAGGAAGGGTATCCTTTCCTATATTATTAGGAAAACACTTGGGCGGGTCCAAAACAATAGGATCCTATCTGACATTTTTGTAGAAAATTACATTTTGGTGTCTTATAAGGGTCCAATTGATATTCCACATACGTTTTCACAAGTTTTATACCTCTATGGCCACTTGTTTTTATAAGCAAAAAACAAAGGATGTATCAGCGAAAAAAATTCTAAATTGATGCATCATGGTTGTAACTACAATGTAAGGTTCTAATTGCAACTTAAAATCTTGATGAATTACAATCTTGCAATTGGTCTAACCAATAAGGTCCTAACTGGCAATTGCAACTCTCATGCTGTAGGCTATTAAAAACAAGTTCTATCTAGGTTGTTAAAACCTTATTGCAAAACTCAAACGCTCAGCTAAGAGATATAAGGTTGCTTACCTAACTGAAAATGTTTAGGGGATTAAATATTGTGAGCTAACTTGTAAATAATGTTGATTTAAAAGCTACTTTCAAGTAAAAGTAAGTAAAGAGAACAATTTATGGTGCTATCCCAAGGCTAGAAGTAGTATTTTTGAGATGCTTAAACTTTGAAGGGCTCTCCTGAAAAGTTGTGCTTGGCCCTTTTGGAACCCAACTGTTCCAAGGTCTCGACTTGAAAAAGTTTGCAAATTCATCGCTTTTTGTGTCATGACTCTGAGACTTTTTCAAACGAAACATATTGTATTGTTTTACTGCAATTAAAAACGCAAAGAGTTTTTGATTAAATAGCTACTTATAATATTCCAAACCTAAAATTAACAAATTATATTCATAGACAAAATATTGAAATTATGATTGTAAAAAATTAGAATATTTCAATTAAAATTATTTAAAAATGTTAGTATTGAGGATTTAAAAAAATTAGTACATACGACTGAAGTTTTCTATAAATCCTGTATTCGTATTTAGAAAAGAGCAATGTTTTAGAAAAAACAATGTTAAATGGCAAAAAGTTCCACTTAGGCAATCAAAATTTAACTGAAAAAGAATATTAACATTTATTGTTAACAATGAATAACGCAAAAACTCATCAGAGCTTCTGAGATAATAAATGATGTATTGTGTGAAGTTTTTACCACACTGGGACGATGGACGACACTTATTTGTTCGAAGCATAAGTCAGTTAATCAATCCGGCTGGATTGGGAAATATGGCCAGGTGTCAAACAGAAGCCATTAATATGGCCCTGGCCCTATTCAACTATCAGTTTGATTTTCGTTGTTATCTTTTTATTATCTTGCACATGTGGTTTACTTATGTCGTCAACAGTAAATATATCTCGGGGGGCGGATGATATATTTCTCGAGTGCTATTTACCATAGCATATAAAAATAAAAATAATTTAATAACAGTATTTTGTCACGGAACCCTTGTTGATTAATAAAATTTACACTATAACCTATCAAGAAATAGTATATTATAAATAGTATATTATAAAAAGGTTACATATATACTTAAGGTCTTCTCGGATTGTAATTAATTTCTTAAGTAAAGAGGTAAATTTAAAAAAATCCACGCTTTGAAATCTTTTCGGTCACTTGTAAAATGTCACTTGTTTTTAACTAAGTAAAATGACTTGGGCTCATTGTCAAAGTAAATATATTTCTAGGAATCAAATTCTACTAGACCTCACTGAAGCCTACAACAAGATGAGCTGTCGATAGAAATAAAATCAAAACTGGTACCTTCCCACGTAATGCTATAGATTTATGTCACTAATTTTGTCTGTTATGACGCATGACATTGTTGGTCAATATTATTTCAAAGAAGTAACCATAAAACAACGTATTCCGATTAAGTACACATTTGTATTTTATATATGATAGTACTATAATTTTAATTTGATATATTGTATACTTATGATAGTAGTTTATGCAACAATTCTAATAAACAAAACTATTCTTTTTTACTCATGATTGAATAAGTTAACTCACATTTAAGGTTAACATAAAAAAAACATGAATTATTGTAGTGGAACAATCAGCTGATAGAATTAATCGAAACATATTTGAGTTTAGGCGCACGTATCGCCAAGGAACTTATAGATTTTCTGTAGACTTATACTATATACCCCTTAAAATGTCTATGTTTCCAACCGTTCCTAAGTTACCTTAGTAGTGGCGATGTGGCGTTTCTGGCCCAATCAAACTTTGACAGGCAGTCAATTTTTTGACAGCTACTTCCGGTCACGTGACCGGAAGTGACGTCATCAGCTGTGACGTAGCTGTGACGTGTTGTAGGTGGGTATTTAAAGTTTAAATGCCCTGCTGTGCTGGGTATTTAAATTTTAAATGGCCGGAAGTGTGTCAAGGTCGATTGGGGATGTTTTTAAAAAAGATCTTGCATTTTCGGATTTTCCGAAAATGCAAGATATTTTCTTTTTTTATTTATTTGTTTTTTTTTACAAAAGTATTATTTTACAAGTTAGTAAAGTTTGCTCCCAAATTTGAAAAGTAAGTTGTTGTCGGTGCTGAAATTTCTTGTTTATTTTCATTCTTCTTGTTGTTGTAAGTTGGCAAAAACACATTTTTTTCGTTTTGATTGTTTGTTGCATAAAGTTCTAAAGATAAACCAAACCCAGTGGTTATAAGTTGTTTTAGTTCTTCATTAAAAATTTCCAAATCCTTGTAGGTTGTAAGATTGATAGTGTTGTAGTGAATCCCGCGAATGTTGAGAGACATGACTAGAGTTGTTTACTCGACGAGAGGTGTAGCAGGAATGACTATTGCAAAGCCGGTGCTGCAGGTACCTCCGATGGTAGTGGGGGTAGTGGTGGGGGTAATGGCAGGTGTTTGTTTAATCACTTTGAATTTAATCGTTGCCACAATAGACCGAGTCGATGTTGTAATTCTTCTAGTTTATCCAACCGGTTCTTTTGATATGTTTTGCAACTACATTTACAATAGCAGAAAGAATTACATTTTGTACAAGCTTGTCCGTCAACTTGATCTTCAGGTATTCTAAAACATTTTTCTTTGCAACAATAAGTTATAAGTGTTAGATTATTTCTTTTGGATGACATGTTGGTTGTAGCTTGTCTTAAACAGAACTGAGCCTCTCAACGTTAAAGTTTCGTATTTATGTAAAGTATTCGAATAAAACTATCGAATAAAATAATCGAATAATACTATCGAATAAAATAATCGAATAATACTATCGATTAAAAGTTCAAGGTCATCCGTTTGAGGTTTTAAAAAAATACAACATATCAGTATATAAAAACATATACTGATATGTTGTTGTTTTTTATCTTTTTATTTAAAACATTTTTTTTACAATGTTATTTTTGTGCGATGTGCAGAGTTAGTTCCGTAGAGTTGTTTCCGCTCATTCCGTGTGACACCAAATATAATGATCCTGGTTGAATTTCCCGCAGATCTTCATTTTGCAGCAACTGGACGAATCGTTTTGGAAGATATACTTGAAACTTTGGTTCATCACCCGGTGTATATGGTGCATCGGATAAAGATGCGACGACTGCGTCTCCATGCGTTGTATCAATTTTCTTCATTTCATGAACAATATAATGTTTCTGTTCTTTTAATTCTGAACATTTCTTGATAATTAGAGTATTTGATTTTGAATGCAAGTTGAATTGTTCAACTAAACATTGGAGAAACTGTTGTGATGCCATCCTTCACAGGAGATGTTGTCTGTTCGGAGTATGGAGTTAGACTGATACTCGGGGTGTGTTGCCTCTTCGTTTATATAACCTTCGGAACCCCCACTACATTCTTCCGTTTGTTGTTGTAAGTAAGCAGCCAAGTGATACGCGTTTTGTAATGCGCATTGAGATTGGTTGTGTTTCGGATTTATTGTAGAAACACAAATATTTCTAGCATCAAAGTGAAATGTTTTGTCCACTTTTATGTTTAAAACTTCTTTGTTTGTGTACTGTTGTATCCAATTCTTTTTTTCCAATCCTCTGGTATATATGTGTGTAAATTGTTTGCAAAAATGAAACATAATTTTGTGTACATTGTTGTACGGTAGGAAACCTTCATACCAATGGATATGATGAAAATTATTTGTTAGCCATCTGTTTGTTATTTTAGCTTTTGACTTTAGTTCATGGACAGAACACGGTGCTTCAAATAAAAACGGGTATGCTACTTGTGTAAGCAAATCCAAAATTACCAATTCTTTTATGATAAATCTATCATCGTTTCCGCGAAATGCTTGAAATTCAATTACACAAGGTTTTGCTGCCATTTCTTCATCCTGTCTGCTCATCACGGTGTCTGCTGATCAACTGTTTTCCACACCACGGTAGGTTAGATATATATATATATAAACCAGGCCGTACAGTTGTAGGCGCGTTGGTGTATGTTTAACGTGGGCACCATCCCCAGTAGGCCTACCCCACGGTTTATTCTTTTGTTAAATTACATTGTAGTTTTAACCTAGCAAAGTTTCTTCTTCTGTATTATTGTTGTTGTTGGTTTCTTCTTCTGTACTGTTGTTGTTGTTGTTGTTGGTTTCTTCTTCTGTAGCCTCCGTTGCAACTTCAGTAAAAGGTTCAAAGTTTCTTAACTGCCTCCACATTTCCACTTCGTGAGGTATTCTATTAAAGATGGATGTATCTATTGGTCCGTATTGTAAAGTGCTTTCTGGTTGTTTTTCGCATGCATCTACCAGATATTCCTTAATAACAGAGCTTGAAAATACTAATTGTTTCATATACCTGGTAATAGGTGATGTTGCATAGTTTAAAATGTAAAATTCTTCACGTGTTAGAAGAATTTTATTTTCAAATTGTGTCGAGTCTCTAATTCTTACTTGTTGTTGACCACGATGTTTAATAATGTCAATTTCATTGTCACAATCCAAAAGTCGAATGTTAGTTTTTCTTCCAAAGAAACTGTTGGCTAAATAACATTCAATAAGATGTAGATGTTTTAAAAAGGAATCCCAAGCATTTTCTGAAAATAAAACCATCTTTGTTCCATGGCTTAGTATTACTGCGGGAGAGTAGTCTAATGATTTTACCAATCCTATCGACACACTTTTACTCATGCAAGATGAAATAGGATAAAAGATGCGAAGGAAAACTTCAGTTAAAATGTTTGGTGGAATATTTTCTTCAAGTTTTCTTTTCTTTCTTACGTTTGTTTTATTATTTTCCAACTTTTTATTTTGTTTTCCAAACTTTAAAAAGTCATCAATTTCCTTTACAATATTTTCTTCAAAATGTTTATCATCATTTTCCAATAAAGGTGCTGTTTCGGAAACGTCTTGTACAACTGATAAAGAACTCATTTTGTTTATAATGCTGTAGACGATGTTACCCATACAACTGTAGACAGTAAACTAAACAATTTTCGTTCCCGCTCCTGCTTTTATAACCGAGTGGTGGGGGTATTTTTTTCCTTTTCATTTTACAAAACTGCTTTTACAATTCCTGTTAAAGGTGTATATGTAACAATTTTATCATGTAAAATTAAACAATAAGCAGATGTATCTTTGGGTACATTTTGTTCAAATTCCATTTCTATTTTTATATCTACACTGGAAGATTTTACAGATTCGTTTTGTTTTGAACAATCAACTACAACAATCGGATAGTTAGATTTAAATTGGTTTGGCGTTAATAAAGGTGTGTTTGTTTTTCCATAATATGAATTTTGGAATCTTGCGTACATATCGTACAAAACGCTAAACCTGTCTTTTGTAAAGTTTATGTTGAAGTTGTCGTATGGAAAGAATTGAGAGTTTAGAAACACCTTAAAATTTGTAAGTTTGCAATGATCAAATTCACCAGCATGTTTAGTTATTTCGTTTCTTCTTTTTGTTTGTAATCCAAATATTACATATCTTGCCTTTTCCAAATGAGTAGAAGTTTTTACAGTCCATGTATGACGTTGTGTTTCCGGTAAAACCGGATATTCATGAAACTCCCAACTTCTAAATGGTATTACGATATCACGATCTGATTTTAAAGTTCTTAATAATGAAATTCTATTCTGATCGTTTAACCGTACATGCGGTACTCTCCAAACAATTTTGTCTAATTGCATTTTCCATTCTAAAGTAGCTTCCGTTGTTCCATCAGTTGCTTGAATAATATCTTTGTCGTTTGATGATCTTAACAAAACTAATTCTTGTTTTACGTTTATTATTATTTTTCGGTAATCTTCGGCAAAGCCTAAAAGTAATCTTAAAGGAATGTAAAAGTCAAAATTGCCTGAAGTGTTTGGAGTGATTGTACTGGAATCGGGTGCTACCCATCCTGCGGCGGCTAGCATATTTTTTTCACTCGGTGTTAAAGATGCTAATCCTTTTAATGTACTTGTAATTCCCACCTTTTTTGTTGAATCTACTGTAACTCCGGAAATTTCATATCTTATTTCATCAAACAAATATGCCATGGGGTTATTTATGAACGGAACAGTACTTGCAGTGCTTCCATCTCTTTTTGTTACTCTTCCTTCGATATACAAATAACTTTCACATGGAAGTGTATAAATATCCTGTTGTTGTATGGGAATTCTAATTTCATCATTATTATTTAATTTTGATGAAGCGTAAGGGTTGTGCGTATGATATTCCTTTTCCCATAAGGTTTCGTCGAATGTCGGACCCTGCGCTATATCCAATATTTCCATTATTAATAAGTTTTAATCCAATTTCTTCTAGAAAACGAATGTTATCACTTGTTAATCCTTCTATAGCTAAAGTGCTACTGACTTGTTTACCAGTCAGCTCTTTCTTTTTAAATGATAACCCCATTGTTATACGGTTGATTTTATATGTATTCGTATAGTTATAGGTTCGTCTCTAAAATCAATATGATTTCCGTCTTGATCTAGTATGTTCACCACAATGTCTGAAATAAAACTGGTGTTTAACGGAAGGTACACCAAGTTTTGTGGCTTTTCCACAATTTTAAAACCCGGAGCGACCGTTGGATAGAATGTGTGCAATATATGAGTATTTTCACCATCTCTATAAGAACCATGTATAATATTACATGTAATATCTATACTGTTAACTTTCATTATTGTTACAGTTCTAGCACCTGAATGGTTAATATTAGGTTCTAAAATTTTTGTTGTTTTAGGAAATCCTAATAAACTACCAATTGAATGTTCTTTGCTAAAATCTATATAATATTTAGATTTAATTTCAGCTTTCATAGTATTGTTATTTCCTTTTATTGTTATATTATCTTTTCCCATATGATTTTGTATCGCTTCATTTATATCATCAATTTCATATGCTCCAGTGGGTAAACTAAATACTTGTATATCTGAATATTTGTTTGTATTTTTATCTTTTGTTTTGTAATAATGTATTTTGTCATTAACATTTTCAGTAACGTTGGGAATAGAATTATAAGTTGTTATATCTAATAATGCGGCTTCCCATAATTTATCTTTTTCCAAACGTAACGCAGGGAAAAGAACACTTCGCAAAGTAGATGAAGTTCCAGTTAATGATACTGTATAGGAAGACATCTTAAAGTTGACTAACGCTTTTTGTTAAAAAATCTAAACATAAATGTCCACAGATTACCGTATCATCAGGTTGCTCTCTTTTATAATTGTATAGTACATTTTTAGCTGTTTTAAAGTAATATTGTAGTTCTTTTGGTGGTGGGAGATTACCAAAACTATCAAAGTAGTAAATAGTTGATCCTAGTTTCTTATAACATACCCAATGAGTGCCTGATCCTTTACTATTATCTAAATTTACTATTCCGGTTTCATTTTTCCATATTTTAACAGGTAATGCATCTTTCATAAACACTCCTCTAAAAAATGGAATTTTTAAACAAGAAACATAAGTAATTAATTCTTTATCTGTTAATTCTTTATTTGGAATTAGTAATTGTTTTTTTCTGTTTAATACACACGATACGGTCTTAGGTATAATCCTCCTCCTTTTTTTATCATTGACCATATTGTTTGTTTCTTTTTATTTTTACCTGCGGTGGATCGTCGTTTTCTTCTTATATTTCCTCCACGTTTCTTTGCAGGTTTTCTTCTCCTTTTTCCACCTCCTTTCTTCTTTCCACCTCCAAACATCGTTTTACCCTTCATTGCTGCTGATACCGCTAAAGCTGCTGCTTTTTCACCGATACTAGCGTCACTGGATGTTACTCTTTGCCAAGCTTTTTCAGCAAGTGCTCTATCCGCTATTGATCTATTTTTAGTATCTGCAAACTTTGAATATGCTATATCGTGTTGTTTGCAGGCTTGATCAAGTTTATTTATTCCAAGATCTCCTCTAGCAAGTCTTTTTTTCAATTTTGTTCCTGGACCACAATATTGATAACCTCCTGGTAAATGTAGTTCTACAGGTAATAAATCTATAGCTTTGTTAACTATAGCTCCAACCGGCTTAGTAACAAGAGAAAGTGCTGTTGATGCTATTCCTCTTCCTCTCTTTATAACGTGTCGATTATGACTGATGCGTTGAACTTTCAACATGGTTTTTATAGTGAAAGGAAATGCCAATACTTGTTTATTTTATAAATTCCTTATAATGAATGATGCACTTATTCTTTGACATTGTTTATTTATAATAAACATGTATTTTGTTTATGGGTAATAAACTTTTACCCAGTCTTTTGGTAGGATTGTATCCTTTTTATCAACATCAACTTGAGCAAATCTTAAATTTCCAGTTTTCATATTTAAAAAATATTTTTCTATAACATTTTTCTTAACCCAATGTAGTTTTTGATCAGCTTTTATGGGCTTTATCGTATTATAAACATCATATAACACTACACTTAAGAGTCTTATAATGTAATTTACATTAACAGCATCAACAATATCAATAGGGTCATCTAAGCTAGTCAATCGCAAGTTTTGACAATGAAAAAACTTTTTGTGTTTTTCTGTTCTTAAGCATCTTTCACGCCATTCTTTTACTCTAACTGCATCACTGTCATTTACTCCCATTCCAACATTAAATAGTGGTTTTTCTTTACAATCAAAGCCTTGTTGACCAAGTCTTGATGAAATTTCTTTTAATGCAGGAACTTGTCCAATTGTTGCTACATCAACATCATTCAACCCTTCTTTAACATTAGTAATTATTTTTGCATCCGCATCCCATTTGTTATTGTTTAATTTCATTATTTGACTTATTGTAGCTGCATCTGATTTTGCAGTTCCCTCCTTAACGTTAGTTAACACTTTATTTTTGCAATCAATTGACTTAATATCATGTGTAATACAATGATCTGTAACATATTGAAGGTTTACCGCATCTTTCATATCTTTAGGGTCTCCAATATCGTGTATTACAAAGTTGTAAAAGGAAAATTTATCTGTTTTTTCAGGTATGACTGAATGTAAATACTTTTTGGTAACTGAATCTTGATCATTAACAGGATCTGCTATATTGGCTATTCTAAGATCTTTTGCATCATATGCTTTATTATTACTTTTAGGATCATATCTTAAGGTTTGGTTTATGTACCACATTAAATATTCTTTATTTACCGAATCATTCTTATCTATTGGTTTTGGAAGATTTGCAATTCTATAAAAATTAGCGTTATACACTTCATTTTGAAGCTTTAAGCTAGGTAATGTTTCACTTTTTAAAGTTTTGAAATTTACTGCATCATTATCATCTTTTGGATCATTTACAAACTTTAAACGTTTGTTACTTATATCATAATCTCCATCGGATGTTAGTGGTAAACCACCTCTTTTTCCATAAGATCCTGATTTGCTTCCAGTTTCGGAATACCGTCCAAACTTATCCACACTCATGGTTATACTGAATATTTAATCAGTTATACTTGTATTATATATACTCATATTTTTTTATGCAATTACTCCTCGATTTCGCAGTTCGCCGACCAAAGCTACCCATTCATTTTCTAAACCACTATGTCCGGCTTGTTTAGCTTCATATATCAACTTCATTCTGTCAACCAATTTGTTTATATCGTTGTAGTATATTATATTAGTATCATACAAGTTTTTTAATAATCCTTTTCCTGATAAACTTGATTGATTTGTTTTTCTTCTTTTATGTAAAATATTTATTTCAGCAGAAGATAATGATTTTCTTTTTATGGGTTCCCTTCTTTTTGGTGGGAAAAGTTTAGCAATAATAGTTTTATATTTTTCTGATGCATTTCTATGAACATTGAAATTTTTAGAATAATTTTTCTTATGCGCATTTGTATTCTCCAATATTTGTTTAAAAATGTTTAAATCCTTTTTAGTATATTTATTAGGTTTCGGCTTAAAAATAAGTTCAAACAATCCTTTTGTACCCTTGTATTGTTTATTATTTATAATAATATTGTCATGTTCGTCTACATCAAGTTTGCTATCTCCAATCATTAGCCCATTTTCTTCTATTCTAGCACCAAAAGTATGATATTTTCGAGTTGGTTGTGCAGAATGTAACATTTTTAATACAAATTGTCTTGCAAGCGGCCCTTTATACGCAATATCCGAGCCCAATTTGCTCAAGTTGGATGGATTAATAGGCTCTTCTTCTTCTTGTTGTTCTTCGCTTGTAGAAAGACCTTCTTTTTCTGTTAAAACATCCGTTTCTTCACCTAGTTCGCTTTCTTCTTCAGTTGTTTCTCCTTGTTGTGTAAAACTTGTATCACTTTCATATTCTTCTTTTTGTTCAAATTTTGAAATGGGTAAAATAGCATCTCCGGAAAAATTAAATGTTGAATGTTTAACATTTTGTCCTAATTGTTTTAATGGCTCAGTAATAGGTTTAAATGTTGATTCCAGAAATTTCTCTCTTTCACTTATTCCTAATCTTAACGCTCTGTTTTTATGTCTAATAGAATCACTAAGTGATTTTATTTCTTTTAATAGCTTTTCCTGATTAACCATGTTTACACCATGAAGACTTGTACGATAATGTTGTTAATTAATGTATTAAAACAAATTTATCAAAACCTATGCGGTAACGACCATCTGTTATAGCTTTATCTTTTATAATTACCAAAAATCCATATTTTTCCGCCCAAGCTTTTCCACAAAGCTCTTTGAACTTATCAAATGACATATCAGCATTTACATGATCGTTGTATATATGTTTTAGGTTTGTATCGTCTTGTTTGAATAAAACTAAAATATTTGCATTGTCTCTAATTAGTTGTTTTGGAATTTTGCTATATGTTTGTCCGATATATATGCTATCAATATTATTATGTCTTCCCATGGCAAAATAGTTTCTAATAGTATCATGATTTTCACTAGATACATCATCAAATACAAATACAGAATACGGCTTAGCCTGGTCTGGTTGCATAACACTGTCACTAGCATTAAATTTGTAATAGTTAACATCGGGCACATCAGTCAGGATCTTTTCCAACAATTGATACTTTGGTTGATGTAAGGACTTTGAAAAAATATATAGGTTATTAAATCGCAATCCTTTTGTGTTTGTAATTAAGTTAAACACAACGTTAGTTTTGCCACAGTTTGAAGGACCGCTGACTATACATCGTACAGTGTTTGGAAATAAACTGCCGTGTTTACCATTGTTGATTTTAACGTTATCTACGGTTAAATCATCAATGTTATTAATATTAAATTTATCTTTATGGTGAACAATCTCCATCTTATTCAAAGGCAGAAGAGTAAATAAGTTTATTTAAAACTAAATCAAATCTTTTATAGGTATCCACGAATCTTCAGTTTTATCAAACCCCAACCAACGTACTTTAACTTGGTCTTTTTTCCTTTGCAACACCTTTTCAACAAGATAAACATCGCCTACTGTTGACTTTAACAATTCATGTCCGTAAAAACCGCCTTGTAACAAATTTCCTTTGTTATCTTTTAAAATATAAGTTTCCGGTACAGTAGGTTGTACTTTATACACTGTAAAAACTTCGTTTGTCCAATTGGGCAGGTATTTTTTAGTAAACACTCCTTTGTATTTACTAATTCGAACTTTATCATTTACATTAAATTTTCTTGGTTTTTTTTGTTCCGCTTTTGGCTGTGTATTCTTTTTAATTCGTTGTAAAACTAGTTTAGCGTTTTTCTTATTCACTTTGTTAGGTGCCATACCGATAGTTCTATGAAACTTGTTGTTGTAATCGCTTATTAATTTTGGTAAGATATCAACCCATACGTAAGAACCTCTTTTCGAAAACATTTTATACATTGCACCTTTTAAGGTTCTATTAAATCTTTCAATTATAGCTGCCTTTTTCTCAGAATTTGTGGAATAATGATTTATGTTATATTTTTTCATTAACAAGGCAAAATGTTTATTAAAAAATTCTTTCCCATCATCAGTTTGTAAATGTTTAATTTTATTTTTATCTCTTTTTATAGCTACTTCCATAGCTTTTGTTATGCTGTTACCAGTTTTGTCTTTTAATGGCAAAGCATCTGCAACTTTAGTAAAACAATTAATAATCGTAAGTATGTATTTAAATCCTTTATTTATTTTACTATGCGGTTGCATTTCAATTAAATCTGCTTGATATAAATCATTTATTCCTTTTACAACAGTATTTCGTCGTGGAAACTTTATTCTTGCAGGTTTATGAAGTTCATTAACAATCTTTTCCTTTAAGTCTGTCATGATGATTTTACTAACAAAGTCAAGTTAGTATTGAGTGTTTCTTTTTCTGCATCCGCTTTTATAGTTCAAGGTCATTTCAACATATTTTAAAAAAAGGGGAAATCACAGCGAGCATGCTGTGATTTCCCCTTTTTTTCTTTTTTCTTTTTTATTTTTTATTTTTTTTATTTTTTTTATTTTTTTATTTTTTTATTTTTCTTTTTACTCATTGATAGGATTGAGAGAGTAGTGGCCGAATGGTAGAGTGTGAATTTTGTCTGGAAGAATGTGTCGTTTGTCATCATTGGAGCAGAGTGCTTTTTTCACTTCTGTTACGCTGTACAGTTGATGGTTGAAACTTCTGATGGTGTTGAATTTTGCAGTTATAGTCGTTTCTTCAAATAAGCATTGCTTGTAGTGTTCAAAATTTACATTCTTCTTAAGATACAAACTTTTTACTCCCTTAGCTTTTTTAATAATATTGTTTTCTTCTTTATGCAATTGTAGTGAATACAATTTTGACATTAGTGCAATAAGTTCTTTCAGTAAAATTCCATTTGCTTCGTCTTTAAATTTTCCAAGTTTCTTTTTGTTCCGATCATTGTCATAATTTAAATGATCTTTTGGATAGTCACTAAAATCAAATTCATTTTTGTGAACAAATGTTCGAAGATCCAAATACATATCTTCAGTAAGAATCCAGTAGATGAAAGCGTCCGTGTCCATGTAGGCGATTCCGATGTTATCTCTACCGTAGAAGGCGACCATTTTGTTGTAGTGGAAATCGTACATGTGGGTTTTGGAAATATCCAAGATTGACATTCCAACGTACAACGGACGATCCATTTTCACGCTTGTCTTCTTCATAGATACTGCCACAAGGTTTTCATTGATGATAACGGATGTTTCAAAGTTTGGTTTTTGTACAAGTTTTTCTAGTTTTATAGGATCTGTAATTAATTTAACATTTTTGTGTTTTCTTTTGTTTTCCAATGTTTTTCCAAATATCGCATTATTCATTAATTTAAAAAAGTCCTTTTGAAATGTTGATGTTGCAGCTGCTCTTCTTCTGGTGTTTGAATCAATGTACGGTTTTAACCAGCAAGATTGGGAAAATTTTAAAACTCTATGAATTTTTGTTATACGTAAACCCAATTGGAGTGCTTGTTGAACAACCCAAAAGTGAGCTACGTATCTTTGTTTATTTTCAAGAGTCATCATTAATTTTGGATGTTTGCCAATTGGTGAAACCTCTCCTCTCGTCCGCCCTCCTCTCGTCCGAAAAGGACCTCTTCGGACGACGCAGAAACCCCGTCTCCCATAGTAGATGAGAAACGGGGTTTCTGCGTCGTCCGAAGAGGACCTCTTCGGACGATCCTCGCAGAAACCCCGTTTCTCATCTACTATGGGAGACGGGGTTTCTGCGTCGTCCGAAGAGGTCCTTTTCGGACGAGAGGAGGGCGGACGAGAGGAGAGGTTTCACCAATTGGCAAACATCCAAAATTAATGATGACTCTTGAAAATAAACAAAGATACGTAGCTCACTTTTGGGTTGTTCAACAAGCACTCCAATTGGGTTTACGTATAACAAAAATTCATAGAGTTTTAAAATTTTCCCAATCTTGCTGGTTAAAACCGTACATTGATTCAAACACCAGAAGAAGAGCAGCTGCAACATCAACATTTCAAAAGGACTTTTTTAAATTAATGAATAATGCGATATTTGGAAAAACATTGGAAAACAAAAGAAAACACAAAAATGTTAAATTAATTACAGATCCTATAAAACTAGAAAAACTTGTACAAAAACCAAACTTTGAAACATCCGTTATCATCAATGAAAACCTTGTGGCAGTATCTATGAAGAAGACAAGCGTGAAAATGGATCGTCCGTTGTACGTTGGAATGTCAATCTTGGATATTTCCAAAACCCACATGTACGATTTCCACTACAACAAAATGGTCGCCTTCTACGGTAGAGATAACATCGGAATCGCCTACATGGACACGGACGCTTTCATCTACTGGATTCTTACTGAAGATATGTATTTGGATCTTCGAACATTTGTTCACAAAAATGAATTTGATTTTAGTGACTATCCAAAAGATCATTTAAATTATGACAATGATCGGAACAAAAAGAAACTTGGAAAATTTAAAGACGAAGCAAATGGAATTTTACTGAAAGAACTTATTGCACTAATGTCAAAATTGTATTCACTACAATTGCATAAAGAAGAAAACAATATTATTAAAAAAGCTAAGGGAGTAAAAAGTTTGTATCTTAAGAAGAATGTAAATTTTGAACACTACAAGCAATGCTTATTTGAAGAAACGACTATAACTGCAAAATTCAACACCATCAGAAGTTTCAACCATCAACTGTACAGCGTAACAGAAGTGAAAAAAGCACTCTGCTCCAATGATGACAAACGACACATTCTTCCAGACAAAATTCACACTCTACCATTCGGCCACTACTCTCTCAATCCTATCAATGAGTAAAAAGAAAAATAAAAAAATAAAAAAATAAAAAAAATAAAAAAAATAAAAAATAAAAAAGAAAAAAGAAAAAAAGGGGAAATCACAGCATGCTCGCTGTGATTTCCCCTTTTTTTAAAATATGTTGAAATGACCTTGAACTATAAAAGCGGATGCAGAAAAAGAAACACTCAATACTAACTTGACTTTGTTAGTAAAATCATCATGACAGACTTAAAGGAAAAGATTGTTAATGAACTTCATAAACCTGCAAGAATAAAGTTTCCACGACGAAATACTGTTGTAAAAGGAATAAATGATTTATATCAAGCAGATTTAATTGAAATGCAACCGCATAGTAAAATAAATAAAGGATTTAAATACATACTTACGATTATTAATTGTTTTACTAAAGTTGCAGATGCTTTGCCATTAAAAGACAAAACTGGTAACAGCATAACAAAAGCTATGGAAGTAGCTATAAAAAGAGATAAAAATAAAATTAAACATTTACAAACTGATGATGGGAAAGAATTTTTTAATAAACATTTTGCCTTGTTAATGAAAAAATATAACATAAATCATTATTCCACAAATTCT
Organism: Flexamia atlantica; assembly: GCA_035578135.1. Taxonomy (NCBI): domain Eukaryota; kingdom Metazoa; phylum Arthropoda; class Insecta; order Hemiptera; family Cicadellidae; genus Flexamia; species Flexamia atlantica. The sequence continues at coordinate 3,136,142 of JAQJVK010000001.1, forward strand.
GAGAAAAAGGCAGCTATAATTGAAAGATTTAATAGAACCTTAAAAGGTGCAATGTATAAAATGTTTTCGAAAAGAGGTTCTTACGTATGGGTTGATATCTTACCAAAATTAATAAGCGATTACAACAACAAGTTTCATAGAACTATCGGTATGGCACCTAACAAAGTGAATAAGAAAAACGCTAAACTAGTTTTACAACGAATTAAAAAGAATACACAGCCAAAAGCGGAACAAAAAAAACCAAGAAAATTTAATGTAAATGATAAAGTTCGAATTAGTAAATACAAAGGAGTGTTTACTAAAAAATACCTGCCCAATTGGACAAACGAAGTTTTTACAGTGTATAAAGTACAACCTACTGTACCGGAAACTTATATTTTAAAAGATAACAAAGGAAATTTGTTACAAGGCGGTTTTTACGGACATGAATTGTTAAAGTCAACAGTAGGCGATGTTTATCTTGTTGAAAAGGTGTTGCAAAGGAAAAAAGACCAAGTTAAAGTACGTTGGTTGGGGTTTGATAAAACTGAAGATTCGTGGATACCTATAAAAGATTTGATTTAGTTTTAAATAAACTTATTTACTCTTCTGCCTTTGAATAAGATGGAGATTGTTCACCATAAAGATAAATTTAATATTAATAACATTGATGATTTAACCGTAGATAACGTTAAAATCAACAATGGTAAACACGGCAGTTTATTTCCAAACACTGTACGATGTATAGTCAGCGGTCCTTCAAACTGTGGCAAAACTAACGTTGTGTTTAACTTAATTACAAACACAAAAGGATTGCGATTTAATAACCTATATATTTTTTCAAAGTCCTTACATCAACCAAAGTATCAATTGTTGGAAAAGATCCTGACTGATGTGCCCGATGTTAACTATTACAAATTTAATGCTAGTGACAGTGTTATGCAACCAGACCAGGCTAAGCCGTATTCTGTATTTGTATTTGATGATGTATCTAGTGAAAATCATGATACTATTAGAAACTATTTTGCCATGGGAAGACATAATAATATTGATAGCATATATATCGGACAAACATATAGCAAAATTCCAAAACAACTAATTAGAGACAATGCAAATATTTTAGTTTTATTCAAACAAGACGATACAAACCTAAAACATATATACAACGATCATGTAAATGCTGATATGTCATTTGATAAGTTCAAAGAGCTTTGTGGAAAAGCTTGGGCGGAAAAATATGGATTTTTGGTAATTATAAAAGATAAAGCTATAACAGATGGTCGTTACCGCATAGGTTTTGATAAATTTGTTTTAATACATTAATTAACAACATTATCGTACAAGTCTTCATGGTGTAAACATGGTTAATCAGGAAAAGCTATTAAAAGAAATAAAATCACTTAGTGATTCTATTAGACATAAAAACAGAGCGTTAAGATTAGGAATAAGTGAAAGAGAGAAATTTCTGGAATCAACATTTAAACCTATTACTGAGCCATTAAAACAATTAGGACAAAATGTTAAACATTCAACATTTAATTTTTCCGGAGATGCTATTTTACCCATTTCAAAATTTGAACAAAAAGAAGAATATGAAAGTGATACAAGTTTTACACAACAAGGAGAAACAACTGAAGAAGAAAGCGAACTAGGTGAAGAAACGGATGTTTTAACAGAAAAAGAAGGTCTTTCTACAAGCGAAGAACAACAAGAAGAAGAAGAGCCTATTAATCCATCCAACTTGAGCAAATTGGGCTCGGATATTGCGTATAAAGGGCCGCTTGCAAGACAATTTGTATTAAAAATGTTACATTCTGCACAACCAACTCGAAAATATCATACTTTTGGTGCTAGAATAGAAGAAAATGGGCTAATGATTGGAGATAGCAAACTTGATGTAGACGAACATGACAATATTATTATAAATAATAAACAATACAAGGGTACAAAAGGATTGTTTGAACTTATTTTTAAGCCGAAACCTAATAAATATACTAAAAAGGATTTAAACATTTTTAAACAAATATTGGAGGATACAAATGCGCATAAGAAAAATTATTCTAAAAATTTCAATGTTCATAGAAATGCATCAGAAAAATATAAAACTATTATTGCTAAACTTTTCCCACCAAAAAGAAGGGAACCCATAAAAAGAAAATCATTATCTTCTGCTGAAATAAATATTTTACATAAAAGAAGAAAAACAAATCAATCAAGTTTATCAGGAAAAGGATTATTAAAAAACTTGTATGATACTAATATAATATACTACAACGATATAAACAAATTGGTTGACAGAATGAAGTTGATATATGAAGCTAAACAAGCCGGACATAGTGGTTTAGAAAATGAATGGGTAGCTTTGGTCGGCGAACTGCGAAATCGAGGAGTAATTGCATAAAAAAATATGAGTATATATAATACAAGTATAACTGATTAAATATTCAGTATAACCATGAGTGTGGATAAGTTTGGACGGTATTCCGAAACTGGAAGCAAATCAGGATCTTATGGAAAAAGAGGTGGTTTACCACTAACATCCGATGGAGATTATGATATAAGTAACAAACGTTTAAAGTTTGTAAATGATCCAAAAGATGATAATGATGCAGTAAATTTCAAAACTTTAAAAAGTGAAACATTACCTAGCTTAAAGCTTCAAAATGAAGTGTATAACGCTAATTTTTATAGAATTGCAAATCTTCCAAAACCAATAGATAAGAATGATTCGGTAAATAAAGAATATTTAATGTGGTACATAAACCAAACCTTAAGATATGATCCTAAAAGTAATAATAAAGCATATGATGCAAAAGATCTTAGAATAGCCAATATAGCAGATCCTGTTAATGATCAAGATTCAGTTACCAAAAAGTATTTACATTCAGTCATACCTGAAAAAACAGATAAATTTTCCTTTTACAACTTTGTAATACACGATATTGGAGACCCTAAAGATATGAAAGATGCGGTAAACCTTCAATATGTTACAGATCATTGTATTACACATGATATTAAGTCAATTGATTGCAAAAATAAAGTGTTAACTAACGTTAAGGAGGGAACTGCAAAATCAGATGCAGCTACAATAAGTCAAATAATGAAATTAAACAATAACAAATGGGATGCGGATGCAAAAATAATTACTAATGTTAAAGAAGGGTTGAATGATGTTGATGTAGCAACAATTGGACAAGTTCCTGCATTAAAAGAAATTTCATCAAGACTTGGTCAACAAGGCTTTGATTGTAAAGAAAAACCACTATTTAATGTTGGAATGGGAGTAAATGACAGTGATGCAGTTAGAGTAAAAGAATGGCGTGAAAGATGCTTAAGAACAGAAAAACACAAAAAGTTTTTTCATTGTCAAAACTTGCGATTGACTAGCTTAGATGACCCTATTGATATTGTTGATGCTGTTAATGTAAATTACATTATAAGACTCTTAAGTGTAGTGTTATATGATGTTTATAATACGATAAAGCCCATAAAAGCTGATCAAAAACTACATTGGGTTAAGAAAAATGTTATAGAAAAATATTTTTTAAATATGAAAACTGGAAATTTAAGATTTGCTCAAGTTGATGTTGATAAAAAGGATACAATCCTACCAAAAGACTGGGTAAAAGTTTATTACCCATAAACAAAATACATGTTTATTATAAATAAACAATGTCAAAGAATAAGTGCATCATTCATTATAAGGAATTTATAAAATAAACAAGTATTGGCATTTCCTTTCACTATAAAAACCATGTTGAAAGTTCAACGCATCAGTCATAATCGACACGTTATAAAGAGAGGAAGAGGAATAGCATCAACAGCACTTTCTCTTGTTACTAAGCCGGTTGGAGCTATAGTTAACAAAGCTATCGATTTATTACCTGTAGAACTACATTTACCAGGAGGTTATCAATATTGTGGTCCAGGAACAAAATTGAAAAAAAGACTTGCTAGAGGAGATCTTGGAATAAATAAACTTGATCAAGCCTGCAAACAACACGATATAGCATATTCAAAGTTTGCAGATACTAAAAATAGATCAATAGCGGATAGAGCACTTGCTGAAAAAGCTTGGCAAAGAGTAACATCCAGTGACGCTAGTATCGGTGAAAAAGCAGCAGCTTTAGCGGTATCAGCAGCAATGAAGGGTAAAACGATGTTTGGAGGTGGAAAGAAGAAAGGAGGTGGAAAAAGGAGAAGAAAACCTGCAAAGAAACGTGGAGGAAATATAAGAAGAAAACGACGATCCACCGCAGGTAAAAATAAAAAGAAACAAACAATATGGTCAATGATAAAAAAAGGAGGAGGATTATACCTAAGACCGTATCGTGTGTATTAAACAGAAAAAAACAATTACTAATTCCAAATAAAGAATTAACAGATAAAGAATTAATTACTTATGTTTCTTGTTTAAAAATTCCATTTTTTAGAGGAGTGTTTATGAAAGATGCATTACCTGTTAAAATATGGAAAAATGAAACCGGAATAGTAAATTTAGATAATAGTAAAGGATCAGGCACTCATTGGGTATGTTATAAGAAACTAGGATCAACTATTTACTACTTTGATAGTTTTGGTAATCTCCCACCACCAAAAGAACTACAATATTACTTTAAAACAGCTAAAAATGTACTATACAATTATAAAAGAGAGCAACCTGATGATACGGTAATCTGTGGACATTTATGTTTAGATTTTTTAACAAAAAGCGTTAGTCAACTTTAAGATGTCTTCCTATACAGTATCATTAACTGGAACTTCATCTACTTTGCGAAGTGTTCTTTTCCCTGCGTTACGTTTGGAAAAAGATAAATTATGGGAAGCCGCATTATTAGATATAACAACTTATAATTCTATTCCCAACGTTACTGAAAATGTTAATGACAAAATACATTATTACAAAACAAAAGATAAAAATACAAACAAATATTCAGATATACAAGTATTTAGTTTACCCACTGGAGCATATGAAATTGATGATATAAATGAAGCGATACAAAATCATATGGGAAAAGATAATATAACAATAAAAGGAAATAACAATACTATGAAAGCTGAAATTAAATCTAAATATTATATAGATTTTAGCAAAGAACATTCAATTGGTAGTTTATTAGGATTTCCTAAAACAACAAAAATTTTAGAACCTAATATTAACCATTCAGGTGCTAGAACTGTAACAATAATGAAAGTTAACAGTATAGATATTACATGTAATATTATACATGGTTCTTATAGAGATGGTGAAAATACTCATATATTGCACACATTCTATCCAACGGTCGCTCCGGGTTTTAAAATTGTGGAAAAGCCACAAAACTTGGTGTACCTTCCGTTAAACACCAGTTTTATTTCAGACATTGTGGTGAACATACTAGATCAAGACGGAAATCATATTGATTTTAGAGACGAACCTATAACTATACGAATACATATAAAATCAACCGTATAACAATGGGGTTATCATTTAAAAAGAAAGAGCTGACTGGTAAACAAGTCAGTAGCACTTTAGCTATAGAAGGATTAACAAGTGATAACATTCGTTTTCTAGAAGAAATTGGATTAAAACTTATTAATAATGGAAATATTGGATATAGCGCAGGGTCCGACATTCGACGAAACCTTATGGGAAAAGGAATATCATACGCACAACCCTTACGCTTCATCAAAATTAAATAATAATGATGAAATTAGAATTCCCATACAACAACAGGATATTTATACACTTCCATGTGAAAGTTATTTGTATATCGAAGGAAGAGTAACAAAAAGAGATGGAAGCACTGCAAGTACTGTTCCGTTCATAAATAACCCCATGGCATATTTGTTTGATGAAATAAGATATGAAATTTCCGGAGTTACAGTAGATTCAACAAAAAAGGTGGGAATTACAAGTACATTAAAAGGATTAGCATCTTTAACACCGAGTGAAAAAAATATGCTAGCCGCCGCAGGATGGGTAGCACCCGATTCCAGTACAATCACTCCAAACACTTCAGGCAATTTTGACTTTTACATTCCTTTAAGATTACTTTTAGGCTTTGCCGAAGATTACCGAAAAATAATAATAAACGTAAAACAAGAATTAGTTTTGTTAAGATCATCAAACGACAAAGATATTATTCAAGCAACTGATGGAACAACGGAAGCTACTTTAGAATGGAAAATGCAATTAGACAAAATTGTTTGGAGAGTACCGCATGTACGGTTAAACGATCAGAATAGAATTTCATTATTAAGAACTTTAAAATCAGATCGTGATATCGTAATACCATTTAGAAGTTGGGAGTTTCATGAATATCCGGTTTTACCGGAAACACAACGTCATACATGGACTGTAAAAACTTCTACTCATTTGGAAAAGGCAAGATATGTAATATTTGGATTACAAACAAAAAGAAGAAACGAAATAACTAAACATGCTGGTGAATTTGATCATTGCAAACTTACAAATTTTAAGGTGTTTCTAAACTCTCAATTCTTTCCATACGACAACTTCAACATAAACTTTACAAAAGACAGGTTTAGCGTTTTGTACGATATGTACGCAAGATTCCAAAATTCATATTATGGAAAAACAAACACACCTTTATTAACGCCAAACCAATTTAAATCTAACTATCCGATTGTTGTAGTTGATTGTTCAAAACAAAACGAATCTGTAAAATCTTCCAGTGTAGATATAAAAATAGAAATGGAATTTGAACAAAATGTACCCAAAGATACATCTGCTTATTGTTTAATTTTACATGATAAAATTGTTACATATACACCTTTAACAGGAATTGTAAAAGCAGTTTTGTAAAATGAAAAGGAAAAAAATACCCCCACCACTCGGTTATAAAAGCAGGAGCGGGAACGAAAATTGTTTAGTTTACTGTCTACAGTTGTATGGGTAACATCGTCTACAGCATTATAAACAAAATGAGTTCTTTATCAGTTGTACAAGACGTTTCCGAAACAGCACCTTTATTGGAAAATGATGATAAACATTTTGAAGAAAATATTGTAAAGGAAATTGATGACTTTTTAAAGTTTGGAAAACAAAATAAAAAGTTGGAAAATAATAAAACAAACGTAAGAAAGAAAAGAAAACTTGAAGAAAATATTCCACCAAACATTTTAACTGAAGTTTTCCTTCGCATCTTTTATCCTATTTCATCTTGCATGAGTAAAAGTGTGTCGATAGGATTGGTAAAATCATTAGACTACTCTCCCGCAGTAATACTAAGCCATGGAACAAAGATGGTTTTATTTTCAGAAAATGCTTGGGATTCCTTTTTAAAACATCTACATCTTATTGAATGTTATTTAGCCAACAGTTTCTTTGGAAGAAAAACTAACATTCGACTTTTGGATTGTGACAATGAAATTGACATTATTAAACATCGTGGTCAACAACAAGTAAGAATTAGAGACTCGACACAATTTGAAAATAAAATTCTTCTAACACGTGAAGAATTTTACATTTTAAACTATGCAACATCACCTATTACCAGGTATATGAAACAATTAGTATTTTCAAGCTCTGTTATTAAGGAATATCTGGTAGATGCATGCGAAAAACAACCAGAAAGCACTTTACAATACGGACCAATAGATACATCCATCTTTAATAGAATACCTCACGAAGTGGAAATGTGGAGGCAGTTAAGAAACTTTGAACCTTTTACTGAAGTTGCAACGGAGGCTACAGAAGAAGAAACCAACAACAACAACAACAACAGTACAGAAGAAGAAACCAACAACAACAATAATACAGAAGAAGAAACTTTGCTAGGTTAAAACTACAATGTAATTTAACAAAAGAATAAACCGTGGGGTAGGCCTACTGGGGATGGTGCCCACGTTAAACATACACCAACGCGCCTACAACTGTACGGCCTGGTTTATATATATATATATCTAACCTACCGTGGTGTGGAAAACAGTTGATCAGCAGACACCGTGATGAGCAGACAGGATGAAGAAATGGCAGCAAAACCTTGTGTAATTGAATTTCAAGCATTTCGCGGAAACGATGATAGATTTATCATAAAAGAATTGGTAATTTTGGATTTGCTTACACAAGTAGCATACCCGTTTTTATTTGAAGCACCGTGTTCTGTCCATGAACTAAAGTCAAAAGCTAAAATAACAAACAGATGGCTAACAAATAATTTTCATCATATCCATTGGTATGAAGGTTTCCTACCGTACAACAATGTACACAAAATTATGTTTCATTTTTGCAAACAATTTACACACATATATACCAGAGGATTGGAAAA